>CM037462.1:89317-139317 GCA_021014325.1 Plazaster borealis
GGGTAGGGTTGCTGCAAACTTGAGTACTTAGTAATAGAAATGGCCACCTGCCATGTAACCTCTGTCCCTTCCTGTCTGGGGTAGGGTTGTCGCAAACTTTAGTACTTAGTATTAGAAATGGCCACCTGCCATGTAACCTCTGTCCCTTCCTGTCTGGGATAGGGTTGCCGCAAACTTCAGTACTTAGTATTAGAAATGGCCACCTGCCATGTAACCTCTGTCCCTTCCTGTCTGGGATAGGGTTGCCACAAACTTTAGTACTTCGTATTAGAAATGGCCACCTGCCATGTAACCTCTGTCCCTTCCTGCCTGGGGTATTTGTTGCAAACAAAAATGATAAATCTTGAACCATGTGTTTTAAATTGTTCTTATTTATTCATGATTATGTGCTTTTCACTGCATCTGTGACCCAACTTGACAAAAAAGAAGACAAAATCATTACATGATCAATATGCTCATCATTCTTTGTTTTGGCAGAAAGGTGTTCTTATTTTGGGCTGCAAATATTCTTTTGGGGGCAGAAAATAGAACATTGTGAACAGATTTATCTTGTTTGTCAGTTTGGGTCACAACTGCTAAATAGTTTACATAAAACTTTTAAACTTATTTTGTCAGCATTATTTTGTACAAAATACACACATTTTTTTAATAGAATTGTTTATTTTACTTTCCAGAACACAGTGAAATGCAAATTCTTTTTTTATAAAGTATTATTTTTTAAACTTTACTCGCTTTAAAAAAATGTTCTTATCCATTCTAGATTTGGAATATCTTAAATACTTTATTAAAATTCATTCAATGGAAGGAGATGATGTATAATTTGCTTGTGACCCTTGTTCTATATTGATATTTTGATGATTGTCGAGCCAAGTACAACTTACTTTCAAGTTAATTTCTGCAAGCAAAAATGTTGGGTCAAAAGTAAAACTTCATGACATGACATACATGTCGTCAATTTTAACCAGACATATTCATTAACAGTTGTAAATTTCATTGAGATTTTTTGCATCAGTTGATGCAAAAAAACTCTCTTTTTTGGGGGTAGCATTTATTTTTAACTCGATGATATGAAATGTTGTGCTTGGCTTTTTGTATTTTAAAAACTTTTGTTTTAAACTATTTGTTACCATTTGTTAAATGCTGTAGAAAGTACCACTGAATTGTAGAAGCAGCAGAGTTGTGCAAACATGTGTGGCCGTCTACTGTCTGGAATGTGTGGTGACCTACTGCACAAGTGTTAATGGTTGGTAAGCATTTTATTAAGTGAAATCTTGTTGATGTGGCTCTGGTAGTGTGTTTTACCGGTGTCCTACTTTACATGATTGACAAATCTTTTTGAGCAACTTTTCTACATCGGACATCCTCTTCTGATTTGAGGGAGCCTCTGGACCTGACGGATGGTGGGGACTTCTACCCAGATGTTGGTGTTAGGGTCGGAGAAACGAGATTCTAAACATGGCTATTCTTATTTCACTCAGGTACTCAGGCATTTACATTGGTTTCACTTGTACTTCTAATGCAAGTGAAACCAATACATTCCTGAGTATGCTGTTATCATTGAAAAGAACATACGTATTTTGTTCCTTTTCTTTTTTAACAAAAAGTTCGGCAGCCATGTTGGAAGATTGTTTCTCTGATCAGCACATCATCATCTGGATCGAAGTTTTCGTTATTCTGATGGTACAGGACTCAATCGGTGACGGAGTCGAAGCGTCCTTTTACACTTCAACCAAAATTCAAACTTGAACTGATTTCAAGAACTTAGCGACGTGTTTGCCGACAGTACACTTGATTCATCAAACATCCTTTCCGACTTTTGGACTTTAGTTTGTCAATCGTGTAAAGCAGGACTTTGGTAAAACAGATCATCAATGCAACATTAACTTGATTTTACTTAATAAAATGCTTTCCTTCCATTAACACTTTGGTCATTCCAGTTAACTGCCACACAAGTTTGCACAACTCTGCTGCTTCTACAGTTCAGAATTGAAAAAAATTGTTTAAAAATTGCCTAATTTATCAAAAATTGCTTAAATTATCAAAAAAATTCTTAAAAATTGCCTAATTTATCCAAAAAATGTCTTAAAAATGCCTTAAAAATACCCTTTTTTATATACCTAAGTCAGCCAAATAAATTTTTCGTTCCAATGTACAATTCGAAATTAACTGTGTGAAATTATTGGCCGTACCCCCCCTTTATTAAAATCATGATCAACCAATTGCACCCCAAAGGAGTGCAGAAGAGGCTGTATCCCATAGTAATGTACACCAACAATGTAATCTACTAGTGATTTGTATATGGGTCATATTCAAATTACCATGAGATTATTGCTTGGATACATCATAATGGAATGCAACCCCTTATTAAAGGTATCGTCTTAAAGCTTGGCTGTGACTTTAAACATTAATCATTTGGACTCAAAATGTTTGTTTACAAACACTTAGTCATTTTTTCAATGTTTACAAACACTTAGCAAGATGTTTACAAACACTTAGTCATTTTTTCAATGTTTACAAACACTTAGTCATTTTTTCAAGATGTTTACAAACACTTAGCAAGATGTTTACAAACACTTAGTCATTTTTTCAATGTTTACAAACACTTAGTCATTTTTTCAAGATGTTTACAAACACTTAGCAAGATGTTTACAAACACTTAGTCATTTTTTCGACTTCTAAAACTTTCAAGAGTTTATACTTAGTCATTTTTGACTCATAAAACTTTCAAGATGTATAAAGTCACAGAACAAGCTATAAGATGCGGCCTTTATAGAAGATACAACATTGGTAGTTACTCTATTGCGAATAAAAAAAATTGAACTTTAATGCGGGAATAAGGATTGCCTTAAATTTTGGTAAGCATGCAAGTAAACAGTCATCTGAAAGTCCACTTGATGTAAAAAATTCTTTGAGTGAAACAATAAATTGAGATTTTTTTCTCTGAAACGATGCAAGTTTTAGATACAATTTTTGTAAAACGCAGTCCAAAATGTATTTTCATTTGAAAATTTGAGCACTCTATATGTAGTATTTGAATACCAATGTTGTACCTTCTTTATAATGAAGAAATGCAATCTGTAAACCAAAATGGAGTCAAATTTAATAAGATTTGTTTTAAAGGGGAAAAAACGGTTTGATTTTGTAAACATTCTGAGTTCTTGTAAGTGGAAGAAAAAAAAGAAAAAAATTCAAGAAGTAATTTACAAGTAGGCAGAAACCCAAAGTGAATTCATCTTTTTCATGAAACAGTAATGTTTTTTAGGCACGTGGACTCCATTTGGATACAACAGGTTACATTTCTTCCTTGGTTGATCATTTATATTTCCGAGCTATGGTTGTCAATTGCCAGCTGATATTTTTTTTACGATAATGTCTGATCTAGTTTTTTTTTGGGGGGGGGGTTAAATTCCATTTTGAAACTATGCACATTTTCAATATTTTACATCAAAATAATTAAAAACAAATATGAATTGAAAGCTGTATCGGTTTTTACACATACATGTACAATTTTGGCACTTGACAAGTGTATTACAAAAAAGAAAAAAAAGATGAAATTTTGAAAAGATTTCCATTGTGAGGTTTTCAAAGAGTATGTATACATCAACTGGCATATTTCCAACCATTTGGGCAACTATCAAATGAAGAGTAAGGAAGCAATAGAGTGCCAAAGCACTCAAAAAACAAACATTTAATTTCAATTTAAAAACTCAGTAAACATAACATACATGGGCATAATTATATAATTGTTATATAACTGATCTATCAAATTCTGGTTTCACTTGTACTTCTAATGCAAGTGAAACCAATACATTCCTGAGTGGGGGGGAGGCAATGTCTAACGTGTGGATGCTCTAATTGATGTAATTTTGTTCTTTCTTTCAATAATATTTTTGTTTAATGCTGGATACTTTGTGCAAATAAAGTCTTGTAAAATTCAAGTAAACAATCTACATGTAGTTTGTTTTGCTCTAATTCTTTTCTGATGAATCCTTATTTTGAACCGATATTGCCCCCCTCCCCAAAAGAAGAAAAAATTTATCAGATTAAAGTGGGAAGAATATCATGCCTGTTATTTGATCTTTTGAGTATATTTTGGCCTAAAAAGAACAAACTGTGTGTCCCCATTACATGTTTTTGAAAGTGTTAAAAAATATGGTGACAAACCTATGTTTCAAGAACCCCTAGTGTATTGTCATACTTAATGTCAGCTATCACTTTTTAAGAAGTTGTACAGGACGAGTTATGGCAAATTCAGGATTTTGGTCATGGTATATAAATGCTGGCCCTATAGCTGGTAATGGGAACACACATTTTGGTTGGCCTTACAGTTTGGCAAGGTGTGGCGTTGTCCCTCAGTGACTATGCAGGGCTGGGAAGACTGCTAAAACAGGGAGAGGCAGCATACACTGGGTGAAACGGAGGCATCAGATTCCATTAACTCTGAAAGTAAACAAAAGTATATGTTATAGTTACATGGATGTCAATTAGTTTTCATACATGAGGGGATTAGGGAGTAGGATCACCAGGAAGTAGCTCAAAACATATTCATAGGAAAGTTTTACTTCAGGGGCCCTTCGCCAGATATTCATCTCTTCTACTCCTATTCCCAACCCTAAGGAAAACAAATCAAAGAAGAATATGGCAGCCTAGACCCAGTAAATGGGGCGCTATACTCGTTTTTTTTCGAAATTTTGACATCTGCAGTTGTACTAGCGCCCCAGCTTGTCGTATTTTACCCGAGGGATCTTCAATTGGCAACAAAAAATGCCTTGAAACAACAAAAATACCCAACAAAATAGCTTTATATACGCCTACTGACTTCTTGATATGTCTATGATGCAACATCAGGCATTTAAATGTACTCACGATTTTGTTTTGTGCTGCAAATTTACAATTTTTGTGAAGTCGATCTGAGCATATCGGTGAAACCTCCATGACGTCCAGCTGTCAGCTGTATATGGTGGCCCTGAAGGGACATCTCATATCGCAAATATGTGCGCAGGCTTGTGCGATGTCGTGAAATTAATCGCAAATATGTGCGCAGACTTGTGCGATGTCGTGAAATTAATCGCAAATTTGCGCAGACTTGTGTGTGTTCTTGCATTCAGTCGAGATATGCAGTAGGCTAGTCATTGTTGAGAGGCAAGCAATGCGAGGTGGTATTCCGAGTTGCTAGACTTAACTTGGTGCCAAGTTCCTGGGTGCACTTGTATAGTAATGCACGTGAGCCTAACTACTTTCCTGCTATGTGCCACGTACTTCCCAAGTCACTAACGAATTGTCCGCAATTACGACATCATCCCACAGTGACCAGCTCTGCAAAAAAGGCCCGTAAGGCGCACTATGCCTTTTCACGTAAAAGGCTCGTCAATGTTGAAAGGGTGAACAAAAAATCGTTGGTGTTGTATTTTTTTTATTCCATTTTTGTCATCGTTCATATCAACACTTTCATAATTTGTAAGATTGGATGTTTATTTTGATCAATAAAGATGGAAAAAAATCGTGTTTTGTGTACATTTTGTTCATCGGTGTCCGTGGATTCCGTTGAAAGTTGCGTTTTTTTACACATCTTTTAGGACATTAATTGGAACCCCCCTATTATACATTTGGTATCATCTAAAAGCTGAGGACGTTGGCTTTCTATTATATTTGTAGTTAAAGGTCAAATGCAAAAGCAAGGAATGTAATTTTTTGACATGAAGACAAACAGCGCTGGTTACTAGGGGCATGAATCTTTTCTGTGACGTGTACGCAGTGTAGTGCACCGATTGGTCAATGCAGGCATCGTCGAGCTTGCGCTTAATTTCATGACACTGTACAAGTCTGCGCTCAAATTTGCAATTAATATCAGGACATCACACAAGTCTGCGCATATTTGCGATTAATTTCACAACATCGCACAAGTCTGCGCTTATATTTGTGATTAATTTCACGACATCGCACAAGTCTGCGCACCTGTTTGCGATATGAGATGTCCCATCAGAGCCACCATTTACAGCTGAGAGCTGGACGTCATGGCGGTTTCACCGATATGCTCAGATCGACTTCACAAAAATCATAAATTTGCAGCACAAAACAAAATCGCGAGTATGTTGCATCTTAGACAAATCAAGAAGCCAGTAGGCAGATATAAAGCTATTTTGTTGGGTATTTTTGTCGTTCTGAGGCATTTTTTGTTGCCAATTGAAGATCCCTCGGGTAAAATACAAGGACAAGCTGGGGCGCTAGTATGACCGCAGATGTCAAAATTTCGAGGAAAAAAAACAAGTAGGTACTGCGCCCCAGTTTCAGTTACTGTGTCTAATGTCAGCCCTATGTCAATTGTCATGCTTGTGATTTTACTCTAAACAATTTGATTGAGGAAATTGGAGAAATGAAAAACTTGAACTAAAAGGTTTAGACTTCACAGCTTCACCAGCAACTGAGCAATAACATTCAATCATCAAAATGCACAAACGACATAGGCCTACTACACGAACCAATGTGGGTCATCATTTCAACAAAATAGCCAACATTCCTCACTTGTAAGTTGTTAAAACAAAAATTCAGTGGTTTTGAAAACCTTTTAAATTAATCTATGTTTCTTATATTTGTCTTGAATACGAGCTGACAATAAATTGAGTTTTACATGTTTGGCTGAAGCAAAGGTGATAATACACTGAATACAGCATGCAGCACTTTCCAATGACGTGGTGCATTTTCCCAGACTCAATTGTCTGAGAAAAGTCAGAAAACCCCTCAAATTTCCCCCTTTGCGTCAACACATGAATCATTTACCTGATTTAGAAGATTCTACGAACATCAGTGCAGTTACCATCGCCGAAAATACTAAATGTTGATGCCGGATTCCGATGTAAACGTTGGAGAAGTCTGTTTTTTCCAAACACACGTGAGAGACTTTTTTGAACGGAACATACCATGCCCGCCCGCGCCCGCGCCCAGAAAGAAAATGGCCGACGAAACGAAAGGGCACGGTGCGCATGCTCGTGAAGTAGTATGAACGGCGGATGGGAGGGGGTTGGCAGTATGGGGCGGAGGGGGGGAGGGTGTTGGCGGTATGGAGTGGATGCTGGGGAGGGGAAGGGGGTTGGCAGTATGGAGCGGATGGGGAGGGGAAGGGGTTGGCAGTATGGAGCGGATGGGGGAGGGGAAGGGGGTTGGCAGTATGGAGCGGAAGGGGGAGGGGAAGGGGGTTGGCAGTATGGAGTGAGGGAAAGGGAAGGGGGTTTGCAGTATGGAGTGAATGGGGAGGGGAAGGGGTTGGCAGTATGGAGTGGATGGGGAGGGGAAGGGGTTGGCAGTATGAAGCGGAAGGGGGAGGGGTTGGGGGGTTGGCAGTATGGAGCGGATGGGGAGGGGAAGGGGGTTGGCAGTTTGGAGCGGAAGGGGGAGCGGAAGGGGGATTGGCAGTATGGAGCGGATGGGGGAGGGGAAGGGAATTGGCAGTATGGAGCGGAAGGGGGAGGCGAAGGGGGGTTGGCAGTATGGAGTGGATGGGCAGGGGAAGGGGTTGGCAGTATGGAGCGGAAGGGGGAGGGGAAGGGGTTGGCAGTATGAAGCAGATGGGGGAGGGGAAAGGGTTGGCAGTATTGAGCACAAGGGGGAGGAGAAGGGATTGGCAGTATGAAGCAGATGGGGAGGGGAAGGGGTTGGCAGTATGGAGTGGATGGGGAGGGGAAGGGGTTGGCAGTATGGAGCCGATGGGGGAGGGGAAGAGGGTTGGCAGTATGTAGTGGAAGGGGGAGGGGAAGGGGGTTGGCAGTATGGAGCGAGGGAAAGGGAAGGGGGTTGGCAGTATGGAGTGGATGGGGAGGGGAAGGGGGTTGGCAGTATGGAGCAGAAGGGGGAGGGGAAGGGGGTTGGCAGTATGGAGCGGATGGGGGAGGGGAAGGGGTTGGCAGTATGAAGCGGATGGGGGAGGGGAAGGGGTTGGCAGTATGGAGTGGATGGGGAGGGGAAGGGGTTGGCAGTATGGAGCGGATGGGGGAGGGGAAGGGGGTTGGCAGTATGGAGCGGAAGGGGAGGGGAAGGGGGTTGGCAGTATGGAGCGAGGGAAAGGGAAGGGGGTTTGCAGTATGGAGTGGATGGGGAGGGGAAGGGGTTGGCAGTATGGAGTGGATGGGGAGGGGAAGGGGGTTGGCAGTATGAAGCGGAAGGGGGAGGGGTTGGGGGTTTGCAGTATGGAGCGGAAGGGGGAGGGGAAGGGGGTCGGCAGTATGGAGCGGAAGGGGGAGGGGAAGGGGGTTGGCAGTATGGAGTGGATGGGGAGGGGAAGGGGGTTGGCAGTATGAAGCGGGTAGGGGAGGAGAAGGGGGTTGGCAGTATGGAGTGGATGGGGAGGGGAAGGGGGTTTGCAGTATGGAGTGGATGGGGAGGGGAAGGGGGTTGGCAGTATGAAGCGGATAGGGGAGGGGAAGGGGGTTGGCAGTATGGAGCGGAAGGGGGAGGGGAAGGGGGGTTGGCAGTTGGCAGTATGAAGCGGATGGGGGAGGGGAAGGGGGTTGGCAGTATGAAGCGGATGGGGGAGGGGAAGGGGGTTGGCAGTATGGAGCGTAAGGGGGAGGGGAAGGGGGTTGGCAGTATGGAGCGGATGGGGGAGGGGAAGGGGGTTGGCAGTATGGAGCGTAAGGGGGAGGGGAAGGGGGTTGGCAGTATGGAGTGGATGGGGGAGGGGAAGGGGGTTGGCAGTATGGAGCGGATGGGGGAGGTTGGATGAGATGGAGACTGAGATGGGGGTGGATACAAAATTAATAAGCAAACCATCATTATCTCGTTACATTTAGATTAATAAGCCGAGTAGCCCATGGTAAAAGTCAAGATTTTAGTCTTTGTTTTGAGGGTGAGGTGGCGTACCCTACCAGATATGTTCTAAATATTGAGAGGATGGGTTGAGTCAGACGGTATTTCATTGAATTTGTAAGTGACATGATTCTGTCTGTGGGATTTCTTTGACACCCTGGAAATCAGCACCAATGCTCTGATTTTCTTGGCTTGCTTGTCTCTATACGCTGGAGTTTCTTAAAATTGCACATAGTGAGTGACTTTAACCAACTGATACAACACAAAATTACAATGGATTGACAATTATGTGCTCTGATAAAAAAGGCTTCAAATCTGATGACTAACATGAACAGATTTTAATTTCCTTATAAATGACAGCTGTTGGTTGCATTTTTGTTGAGATGCTGGTTGTATTGCATTCCAATTTAATTTGTCATCTACCAGTGTACACAAATACTTACACTCATGTACTATTTAGACGGGCGTACCATTGATTTCTCCACACACTCTGTAATGGACATTGTTTTCCGAAAATCAAATATTGTTTCTTTGTTTGTTTTTAAACATTTATAATTAGATGTCACAACTTTGTTGATTTCCTTCCTATGCTCAATCTCAATCTCATAGTTGGTAATAAGGTCAGACAAGGCAGTGGACACACCATCAATATAAAAATCACTTGTGTACAAAGAGAATAACAAGGGTGACAGAATACACCCTTGGGACTCCTGTACTTATGTAAATTATATCTAACATTGTATTGGCAAACCTGAACCTCTGTGATCTATCTAATAAAAAGTGATTTATCCAGAGTGCAAGTTCATGAAGGTAAGGGTTAACACTTTTCACTTTACTAAGGATTTGAGCGCAAATCCACAACCTAACAAACCATTTCGGTCAGGTTTTCTGTCTTCTTGTCCTGTGAAATGAAAGTTTGCAATTTTTGAAACTGTTGAATAGCATGTACTAAACTGTTTCAAGATGAAACACTTGATAATGTACATTTGCTTTTAGGTTGTTTGCTGTAAGCCATGACAAAGAAAAAACTATGCAGACACTTGTTTTAAAATCTTACATTTAATTACAGGTCTCAAAAGTATTACACTATTCACAGTAGAACAACCACCTGACAATGTACAATGGTAAATTGATAATCACATTACGGTATTATAGGGAATGCATTTTAAATGATAACAAGTGCAATGGATCACAATGATCATAGATGTTTCAGTTATGCCATCTCAGCGATGTAATGTTACTATATTTAAAGTCTACAATGGCATGATAGCATCAAAGTAAACTTTTTTATGATTTTAGCAGAAAACTAACATAGTGCAAAGGAAACATTGTCGCATTGAGTTGATATTTCTGTGTAACTCGTCCCAGGGATGGTACATCATTCATTGATAAAAACTTTAGACAAAATTGTCATGCATTTTCTTGACGTAAAATTGTATCCATATATTGGGAAGTACAATTACTAAAAAAAGTTTCTTTTAGGATGAAAAATCTGCAGGAGCAGACACGGTACCACGTTATCAAAAGATCCACAAAAATTCACCACTTTCTTTCCCCCAAATACCCAATTTCATAGAGCTGCTTCTGCACACAGTGCTAAACAATTTTCTGCTAAGCAATAATAAGCAGTCAAAGATGGTACATTTGACTTGGAATTTTGGCTGGTAACCTTATTCTGGTAAGCATAATTTTGTTATGCTGAGCTACATTTTGCGCTTAAGCAGATTTATGAAATTGTGCCCAGGTGGTATGTTTAATACATGATTGCATTAATATGAGTGTAATCGGCCATCGGGTTAATACATGATTGCATTAATATGAGTGTAATCGGCCATCGGGTAAAAAATTGAGGTGGCAATTGTTCAATCTTTTTTCAAATGAATGTCTTTTAGATCTAAAATTTGGACAACAAACAGCAGCTTTCTTGAGTCAAGCTCAATACTTAGTATTTGATAATTTATAAATTAGGTCGTTACTGATGATGTACCATCCCTTTAGGTCAAAGAGACAGTTAACACAGGAAACTACTTAACACAGAAAGAATAATGTGCTGTGCTGCAATAATTCAGTTTACATAATATACATTCATGAAGGTACAAATATAAATCAATTTGGTAGTTCATCAATTAATTCAGCTTATTTTACTATAAACACATGAACAAATTGGATCAATGTATGTTCGTAAAAAGGGAGTACTAAACTTTCCCGACAAAAAAACACAAGATTGATTGAACATTGGGAGAACATGTTTACTTCAAAAAGAGGCAATAATTGTCTAATATACTTAAACATTTTACACGTACAGTGTATGTACAACTTGCCCTCCCATCAAATCACAGATCAAAACCAATAGCACACACCACTAGGAAATGAATATTGTTTTACTGAATATATTTACACCATGTATGATTTATTCCCGAAAAATATATATTTTTAAAATATTTGTAATGACTGGTTTTGGGGAAAGACATCAAATAATAAACTGTGACAGCTTCATTGAAATATCTGAATGTCTTTCCTAAAAAAAGAGATGCTTTTCAACACTAAACTAGCAAGCCGGACCACTTGGAGAGAATTTTGACCGGTTCTCAGATGTTTTAACTAACATTTGGCCAGTGAACCACTGGTAAGGGGGACTGATGATTGAACCATGTTTACACCCAACAAGCTTTCTACAAAATGTTAGAACCAGAGTTCCCTTTTACAGGATTGTGTAATGGTTCACAGAACCAATCATTTCTGTACAATTATCACCCGCACCTAGACATATCTGAGCTAGCTGATATTTTAACTTAATATTTTCCAGCAAAGATCAATTTGAAACAAATAATTGGTTTGGATTTAGACATTAACTTGGGAAATGTGCAAATTCATGACATGATCTTTACTATGATGTTTGTGATTTATGGAAGTACTTGTAGGCTAAAATCCTGCATCTGTTTACAGCTGCTGTGGGTTTTTGGGTACAAGCCACTTGTAGTTGCTATGGTTTCTAAAGAATTAATGCAGTACTCAGTGTTTACAAATCACCATTCTGCATTTACATAATTTTACAGCTGGGTATGCAAGAATCCTTAGTTACATGAAGTGAGCAATGGAACAATCAGTTCCCTTGCGAACTATTAAATAATGCTTAAGTGAGGACAAACAATTTCGTTCCGGCAGAAACTGCAGATATTTTGCTATGGGTAAGCAGCCTAACAGATTGAGTTTTATATACTGAACACATAGATCTTTTGGAGTTTGGAGAATTTGGGACAATCAGCATTAACAATGAACAGAATCTGTGAGTCACATTTCCCCAGCCAAGAGCTCACCAAAGCATCACACTGTTCAGTGTTAATGAAAACAAATGATGGCAATACTTTCAATATATCGGCATTGTATAAACTACATCAGACACAATACAGTCAGCCATTTTAATGATGGCTTGTTTTGGCACATCCATGTAAAAATGACCATGAGGACAATTAATATTAAACCCTAAAAGGCACTGAACACGTTTGGAAATTGTCAAAGACCAGTGTTCTCACTTGGTGTATCCCAACATATGCATAAAATAACAAGCCTGTGAAAATTTTGACTCAATTGGTCATCGAAGTTGCAAGAAAATGATGAAAGAAAAAACACCCTTGTTGTACAATTGTGAGCTTTCAGATAGGAATAAAAACTTCTTGCAAGACGTTTTTATTATTTTAGTGAGAAATTACCTCTTTCTCAAAAACTACGTTACTTCAGAGGGAGTCGTTTCCTACAATGTTTTATACTATCAACAGCTCTCCGTTGCTTGTTACCAAGTAAGTTTTTATGCTAATTTGTTTTGAGTCATTACCAAACGTGTACAATACCTTTAGACATGGATCTGGCTTAATAGGCTTCAGGTCTGGCTAAACCTTATCCCACTAATGTGAATCCCTGTGTCCAAAGCCATAGCCAAGACCTCAGTCCAAGCCAGAGTGGGTTAAAAAGAGAGGCATCCACCAAATTTGGAATGCTTTGTAAGATTTTACATCAATAATATTTTTCTATGAGCCCTTTTTAAGAACACAAAAGGATCATTTTGGCTCAATCAAAAGTAAACATTTTTGGTTGCATCTTAACAAAAACTGGTCCCAATTAATTTATGACTATCAAACTTGGATATCCAACACAACTTGAAAAGTACAAAATCAAAAGAGAGCCCAACCTCATGAGCAGAAAAATATTGCTTCAAATTATTTGCAGGGTGAAAATTTGTGGGGACCCAATCTTAAGCCATGTACATTAAACGCACACAATTGACACACAAGAACCCATGAAAACCCCCAAACAATTGACAGAAATTCATGTGACAATCAGAGGAATGCAAAAATCTACTGCCCAGCAATTAATAATTTATGGTATAATATTGATGTACAAATTATTCCTATATTTATATATATTTTCGTTTATAAAGGGGGAGTTTTATAACAAGGCCTCTCTTACTCTTTCAAGTCATTCTGTGGCAAGTTGTTTTCTTCGGCGGCATACATGGAGGGTTCACTCGTCTCAAGCAACGAGTTGATCAGCTCCTCATGAGGTTTCCTGTCTGACTTTAAGACTTCGATGACTTCTTCCCAAGCATCTAGACACTGGAGAAGAAAATAAGCCAACTTTGCTTTAAATTTTCATTTTCCTGAGTGTGACTGTCCACAAATTTAAAATAAATCCCAGGTTGTGGTGTGCTCTCTGTCTACAGATGACACCCACTAAAGGATCTGGTTAATACATTGAAGAGGAATCACAGGAAAGTAAAGGTTTGACCTCAAGAAGGCAATGGATTTTAACCCCTGATAGTAGTACACACCTTCCAAACAGTTTGAAGGCAAAAGTGACATAAATCTTCCACTATCCTCCACTCTTATGTCACTTCACACCAACATGTTTTGACTTTGATAAGATTGGTATGCCTGGCCCAGTGATAAGCATTTGTTAGTTGGGCTGGCAGTCCTCAATCTTCCACAGTCCTCCAAATCACAAAGAGGATATGAAAGAATCTAGGAGGGTTCAAACTATGACTTAGCCTGCATTATAACCATGTATTTTGGTTCTATTCACTGAGCATTCATACCATCATTTTACTGTTCCATTCATTCAACTCAGCTTTGCTTTGTTGAATGGAACATTCCACCTATCAATATTATCACCATTGCACTCATAAACTGTCAGTATTTGTTTATTATTTACAGTAAGTTATACTTGTCCTGATATTCTGTTTGTAGCACTCTGCCAGCCCAGGGGCCGATTTCACAAAGGGCTATGATTGATCTTAACTTCAAATTAATCCTCATTGCTAACCAAATTGTGATGTCACAATACAAATCACTATGGTAAATACTGACAACTCATATTAAGATGAAACTTAGTGCTTTGTGAAATCGACCCCAGTGAACATCTCTTTGATATATCCTACCTGTTTATAGCACTCCACTTGATTACATGCTATATGGAAAGGTTTGTGGTGACACCATGTACATGTAATAATCTCTCTAAGTGAGTTGGGGGTGGTTCTGAAAAGAACCGTTGGTTTCAACTCGACGTTTCGATCAGTATGCTCTGATCGTCTTCTGGAGAAAGCTGGACTCTGATGCTGCATGCTGCTTAAGTACTGTGGATGGGGACTAGCTTGGTGATGCACGAAGGCGGGAAGTAGAGGCGGGAAATGGAGCTCGGTGATGCGTGGTAAAACTGGATCCTGCACTGGAGCCTTGGACTGGTGTGTGGGGAGTGTGTGCTCACTGAAACATGACACAAACATGACACTGTACCCCAAGACATCGGCTTCCACATCAGTGACATCTGGCTCCCCCTCCTCCCGACCAATGGATCTTCTATACATCCACAAACATGACACTGTACCCCAAGACATCGGCTTCCACATCAGTGACATCTGGCTCCCCCTCCTCCCGACCAATGGATCTTCTATATCCACGGTCACTCCCCTAGGCACCAACACTTAGTCTCTAACTGCCCCCCCCCTCGGTTACCCACCCCCCCCCCTTTGACTGCTTTGGGTCATCTATACCCTCAGTCCCCTAGGCCCCACTCCATCATTTATTTTATTTAGACTGCCTTGGGTCCCCTATACCCTCAGTCCACATAGGCCCCATACCACCCCTTCAGACTGCTTTGGGTCTTCTATACCCTCAGTCCCCTAGGCCCCACACCCTCACCATCCCCTGTGCTTGTTCCTACTGACACAGTTCAGTGAGCACACACTCCCCACACACCAGTCCAAGGCTCCAGTGCAGGATCCAGTTTTACCACGCATCACCGAGCTCCATTTCCCGCCTTCTACTTCCCGCCTTCGTGCATCACCAAGCTAGTCCCCATCCACAGTACTTAAGCAGCATGCAGCATCAGAGTCCAGCTTTCTCCAGAAGACGATCAGAGCATACTGATCGAAACGTCGAGTTGAAACCAACGGTTCTTTTCAGAACCACCCCCAACTCACTTAGAGAGATTATTACATGTACATGGTGTCACCGCAAACCTTTCCATATCATATTCCCACCATGCAAAGTTTCAAATCTTACTGATTACATGCTAGCCCAGTGAACATCTCTTTGATATATCCTACCTGTTTATAGCATTCTACTTGATTACATGCTAGCCCAGTGAATATCTCTTTGATATATCCTACCTGTTTATAGCACTCTACTTGATTACATGCTAGCCCAGTGAACATCTCTTTCATATATCCTACCTGTTTATAGCACTCTACTTGATTACATGCTAGCCCAGTGAACATCTCTTTGATATATCCTACCTGTTTATAGCATTCTACTTGATTACATGCTAGCCCAGTGAATATCTCTTTGATATATCCTACCTGTTTATAGCACTCTACTTGATTACATGCTAGCCCAGTGAATATCTCTTTGATATATCCTACCTGTTTATAGCACTCTACTTGATTACATGCTAGCCCAGTGAATATCTCTTTGATATATCCTACCTGTTTATAGCACTCTACTTGATTACATGCTAGCCCAGTGAATATCTCTTTGATATATCCTACCTGTTTATAGCACTCTACTTGATTACATGCTAGCCCAGTGAACATCTCTTTGATATATCCTACCTGTTTATAGCACTCTACTTGATTACATGCTAGCCCAGTGAACATCTCTTTGATATCTTTCCTCTTATTCCGTTGCCATCGTTCCATATCAGCCTTCATGTCAGCGTTAGCAACCTCCGTCCTGTCACTCAGGTAATCAACCTGCTTCTGAAGCTACAAGATTAAAAGATCAGATCAAAATCGGACATTAGACGTCATCTTTAAACTCAGGCTGCATCAGCAGGACTGGAATTTCATTCCTGAATTCAAGACAACTTTTTCAGCCAAAGACATGTCCATAAGAACATGGACATTTTAAGGGGCACCGCAGCTTCTGTAGCCTTTTCAAAATTCCAAGTCTGTAGTTGTGGCCAGATTTGAGAAAAAGCAACCAGAAATTCTGGAACATATTTTGAGAAATCATTGGTCTTGTTCACCAATATCTCTCGAGATATCAACTGTTCAGTGCAATACAAATTAATCTGTCCCTGGTCAAATTAACAGGAAAGGGGAGGATCATTCAATGAGAGTACACAATTTTAAATACGCCAAATAAACAAAAAAACACTAAAATAAACCTTAAACACTTAAATATACTCAAAAACACTAAAATTAACTCAAAACACTCAACAGGACCCGAGTGCCTGAAATGAAAGTAAAGTTTTATGATTTTTTAAGCAATGATATTATCATATTATTATTAACGTTGTATCTTAATTCCTTAGGAATAAAAGTTTTCTTTTTCATTGATATCTAGCACTTCAGATGCAAAGAAGATATTCTGAAGATTGAGAAAAGCATGCGGGCATTGACGCAATCCACTCATAGAATGTAACAACTTCACTTTCATTATAAGGTAACAGGGGCCAATTTCACAAAGAGCTAAGATTAATCTTAAGATGTGTATCAAACTTAATCACAATGCAAATCACTATGGTGATCTGGACAACTCATCTCACGATGAATCTTAGTGCTTTGTGAAATAGAACCTAGCACGTAGACTATACAATCTTGACTGGCAGTGTTTAGGGAAACATTTCACATGCATGCACTATTCAAAAGGTAAGACAAACATAACGCAAATATGAGAGAGGGTAAGTCTACTTATGATGATGGATGAGTTTAAAGTAGGAGGTAATCAACTAAAAAGTGATTGGTGAATGAGGTTAAATCCCACATTTAACTCAAGAGAAGTCCTTGAAGACTTCACAAACTCATTTTTCATTCTGTTTTTCAGTTGAACTTATTTCTTTGAACTCTCACAGAAACAATTTAAAACAAAAACAAATAAACCAAGAAAGAAATGGATGGACAAATTTAGCGTCCTCGATACACTGAGAAAATGTGAACATCTTTGAGTTAACTTATATTTTTAATATTTCCCAGTCTGCTTTTTAAATGAAAACAGTTTTTTTCTTCTAAATTATACGGTATTATAATTATTTTGAAGCAATTGAGACGGGTGTTTCAGAGAAAAACTTAACTATTTGGGACAAAAGAATATGGTACCTTGTCAATCTGTGTTTCTAGCCTGCTACTCTTAGCCTCTTTGACATCATTTGGGTCTTTGCCCATAATGGCCCCCAGGGAGTAGTTCTGGTCAGATATTTTCACCTGAGCAAAGAGCAAGGCCAACAGGAATGAATTACTAAGAGATGAAGACTAAATTGAAGTTAATCTTGTTTGGTGAATAATAAATTGTTTTCGGAGCTGATTTATTTTGAAGAGGACAGCAGATCTTGTTGTAAGAGTGAGTGTCATCTAAACAATCTGGACAATGAGCCAGGACAAAGAAATGAAATACATGGAAATTTGATTAATTTTTTGCCATTTCAGGTACAGGTAGGTAGTGAAATTACCACAATCTGTTGAGTACTTTTCTTTCTTCCAAAATAATAAAGAGGGGTTATCCAGATTACAGTCAAAACATATTGACTACACATAACCGAATGGCTCATTTGAAACCATAAACAAAACATAAAAAATAAAACTTTGTCAATCTCAGAAACAGCAACAATTATGGAATGTTCAGTAACTTTCATCTGTATTATGCAGCAGCTATTTTCATCACGTTCCCTGAATCCCACACCAGTAAATGACCTAAAATGTTCAATGTACTAAAAAGGAACCAGACTACTGTTTCCATCCTGCCTCACTTTGGTTTATACTGATTCAAATGAAAAACAAACAAAACTAAATTGGCTGCATTGTGACTGAAGCTGTATTGGAAACCAACAGATGGCATTAATCTGTGATAGATTGGTGTAGAGCAGAGTGATGTGCAGGTTAGGAGTTGCTACTACAACAGCAGACTTGACCCAAGTCAAACTTTCATCATTATGGTCTAAATCCAAGAGCCATCCACGCAATACACATTATAAAAATCACAGAGCATTAAAGTGTGCCCTCTACTGCCAGTTCAAAGACTTTGTGATAGCAGTCGTTGTACATAACAATCACAAGAGGGTGCACTATAAAGCAATTTCCTTTCAGTCTGTGAAGTGCTTGGGCAGTCGGGGCCTGATGACCCATGGATTTTAAACATAGTATAACAAATCAGACTTGAGTCAAGTCTACTAAAACAGAAACTATACTGTGCAAGGACATTCAAGGAAAAGCCACCAAAGAAGAAGTTAAATGCTTAGACTATGATTTGATTTTGCCTCGCACTGATAAATAATTTAGAAAGCACAAGGTATACAGTGCTTATCAAACATAAGTGAATGGCTCAAACCAAATCACATTGTTCCTTGTCCCCAGTGCAAACATTACATCTATGAAATATATACTGAATTCTCTTTCACCATGTCACTTCCTTATTCATTTTTCAAACAAAATGATGGACTGAGTGCAAGTAATACTACTCTTGCTCATATTTTCCAGTAATTTGACCAACCATTCAGAACTGTTCAACTGCACTGGCTTTATATGGCAACACTGTGCACGTACTTTGTACACATGTGAACTGATATCACATTGCAGGCTGGCATAGTCTATCTATCATTCAAAACCACAGCGAATGATATTGAATGGTTAGAAAGTAGGAAGGTTGACTGTGTACTGTGTATGCATTCACTAAATGATATTTTTATTTCTGTGTCTGGCCTAAAGCTTGTATCATGTTCAGGCAGAAATGAGTCAATAAAATTTAAACAAAACCTGCAGATGTATTTTGAAGGATTTGGGATGAATTGACTCAGTGTTTCCTCTGTGTAAAAGAAGGGGAGGGTGACGTGCAAAAGCTCAAGACAGAAGACACATTCTCACAAAAAGGACCCAGTTCATGCAGATAATGGGGTTTAAGACTTGACAAGGGTCTGATCATAAAGGGCGTGGTTACATGCTCATCTTGATGGGTTGACTTGTGACTATGATAGGTGAAGATGCATGCTGGATCTAGGAGGGTGTGCTTACTTACTGATCATAAAGGGCATGGTTACATGCTCATCTTGATGGGTTGACTTGTGACTATGATAGGTGAAGATGCATGCGGGATCTAGGAGGGTGTGGTTACTTACTGATCTCGTGTGCAAATTATTAATGGTCCTGTGGGGATTGTTCTCAATGGGCGCGGTTCTCATCTACTTGGGCGTCACTGTTTTCTGACATGGACAGGTATAGTTACTTGCTGAGCTAAATGGGTGTGGCTATGAACCTTTACCATTAAATATGTTTTTTTCTGACTCAGCATATTGGGCGTGGTCAAATTTACAATTTGATGGGTGTGGCTACTTACGTGTTCTCTTTCATTCTTCTTGCGCGTGAGTTCCTCGCATGCTAGCTCATATTCCATCTGGATGAAGTCTCGCTTTCTTAGAGTGCTCTGAAATAAAGGAAACAAAAGCCTAGGCTTAGCGCAGAAAAGTCTTGCTTGGCAAAAATTGGTTACCAGCCAAAATACCATGTGATGTACATTTGTGGCGACTGGCTCCTGCAAATTTTTGTTAATCAAAGTAATTTCTTAAGCAATATCTTCTGTTTATAGAAGATTTCTTGTATTGTGCCTTGAATGTCTTTTTTTCACAGAAATGGCGCCCTCGAAATGTCTATTTTTATAGGTATTTCCAGGTCATTTTCATCAATTTCACTTGATATGTGAGCAATTGTTCTTTTGCGTCATGCGATTGAAAAGAATAACCAATCACTTAAACAATCAACTCGAACAGCATTCAAATTCGCAGCAGCTATTTGTAGAAATCTCTAGATTGCGCCTACTCTGCTAAATTGAATGGCAATTTTGCAGAGCTACAAAGACCAACTTAAAAGTTTAATCGAGTACAATGCTATATAAATTCACATGCCTCAAAGTAAAATTGAATGACACTGACAGTTTTCAATGAAGAGACAAAATCGCTTTAATACCAATGCATGGAAGTGAAATAAGCTGCTTTTTTGCCCTAAAAACGAGTAGGAAAACCTATTCTATTATAATTATTAACAGCCAGGAAAGTGAAATTGTATGGGGGTTTCAACTGAAGAAGCAAAATTGCTTTCATAGGAACGCATGTAAGTGAAATAGGCTGCTTTTTTGTCAAAAAATGACAGAGAAAACTTGTATTATTATTATTCTTATTACTACCAGCCCTTTATTGGTTTGGTCTAGACTTGGGTGAACTTCTTGATGAGCCCTAGGCTATGTCCGAATTGGCAGCAACGGCTACGGCTGGATCACCTCGTCATCATGCATTGAAGTATAGGACATCCTTATCAACACCCTTCGTAACAGTCATAGCCGTAGCTGTAGCCACCAATTTGGATACGGCCTTAAACGGCTGACTAATGTTCCTACCTTGACTGAATCAGCATACAGAATGTACTCCTTGGCAGCGGGAAGGAACTGCAGCTCTGTATTCTCTGTCTGTAAATAAATAAGGACAAACAGGAAATTATGATTAAGAACTGTATTCTTTATAACGTGCCTGAGAGTCTAATACATCAGACTCAAGTTCTGGTGGCCAAGTCATCAAGTGTGGGTTCGAATTCCAGTCATGAAAATTGTGTCCTTAGGGGAGGCACTTAACTATAATTGCTTCTCACCAGTCAGGAGTAAATGGATACTAGTGAGGTAAAATATTGTTGATGTGAAAGGTTAGCAACCTCTGTTCACCAATTTGGTTGCCGGTTCTGCATACTCCTAAGGAGTTGACGATGTTTAATGAATGCTGAAGACCCAAACCTAAACCAATTTTAAGACTCATTGTAGATGCATCACAAAGCCACACTTTTACACATTGACAAATACAAGTGTGTTTGCAGAAAAGATCCTGGGTTTTTTCAAAATGTGTTTATGTTTTATCTCCTCAGCAAGAAGGGGACCTATTCAAGTGTTCTGTCTTACTCACCATGTCTTTATACAAATAAAGAAAGAGAAGTAAACAAGAAGGGGACCTATTCAAGTGTTCTGTCTTACTCACCATGTCTTTATATAAATAAAGAAAGAGAAGTAAACAAGAAGGGGACCTATTCAAGTGTTCTGTCTTACTCACCATGTCTTTATATAAATAAAGAAAGAGAAGTAAACAAGAAGGGGACTTATTCCAGTGTTCTGTCTTACTCACCGTGTCTTTATATAAACAAAGAAAGAGAAGTAAACAAGAAGGAACCTATTCCAGTGTTGTGTCTTACTCACCATGTCTTTATATAAATAAAGAAAGAGAAGTAAACAAGAAGGAACCTATTCCAGTGTTGTGTCTTACTCACCATGTCTTTATAAGGTTTGGCACATTTATCTATACAGTCTCCAAGGCCACCAAGTGTTTCTGTTAGCTCTGTCTCTGAGTTTGCCCATAGTCTGTATGTTGGGCCATACGATTCTAATTCAGTAGCCATATCTGTAAGAAGAAATGAACCAAAACTCAAAATTAATTTAGCCTCATTTTTGGTCTGATAAGATAATATGACTTTACCCTACATAGATATATTCACCCTTTGCACCAACGTCACATGCGGCTACCGTTTGCCACGCTTGTCATTTTGGGTGTCAAATTGCTTGGTAAGCTTGTAAACGCTGCATCAGCTAAAATGTGCACTACACTGTATAACACACAGGGACATCGACTCCCAAAATGGCACAACCAAGATTATTGTGATAATGACGTCAGGTGAATTGGCTCAATACTTAGTGATCTCTCGAGTCCTGCACACACAAAAATCACAGGCATCCACAATATTCAATTCTGATTACAGGCCTAAAATTACACGTAGGCCATGGCCCCTTGTCTTGGCCTTGGTGCCCCTTCAAAAGTTTCATATAAACTTTAAGATTTTCCAATGGAAATGCCCTTTGAAAAATGAAAAAGGCCTTGCCCTCTCAAATAGGAAATTTCAGGCCTGTGCTGGACTTTAAACAAAAATCTTACAATTTCATGGAGATTGCGCCATATACGTTTTTACCAACTTTTGAAATGAAGAAAGGGGACACATCTCAACATTTGTACAGCTGTTATTTTTTATAACTTCTGGATTTATGTAGCAATTATAACATAAAATGTATAACTTCCCATATGACCAGTGTAGTATCTTGCCTGCCAGGAAATGCCCTGGAATGTACAAGGTCACTCTTTTTGTAAACAAGGTTCCGTTGTCTACACAGCGCTTTAATAGTTATATCTGTTAGATATGACTGGGAGAATATACCATGATTTCTACTGCATACATACAGGAAATAAAGCAAACACAGTGTCAAGAACTGAGTAGGCTCACATGTTGCAACTATGCAAAGTAAATCACTTTCCAGACAAGTGTTGGTTCTGAGTAGAACTAGAGTTAAGATATAGTCCTTATTAATATCTTAACCCATCCTTCCCAGAACCAACATTTCTCTGAGGTCTATGGTGGGATTTAAAGCAAACACAGTGGCAAGAACTGAGTAGGCTTACAGGTTGCAACTATGCAAATTAATTCACTTTCCAGACAAGTGTTGGTTCTGAGTAGAACCAGAGTTAAGATATAGTCCTCATTAATATCTCAACCCATCCTTCCCAGAACCAACATTTCTCTGGAAAGTCATTTAATTCACAAAGTTATTTCATTCCACACCATGCAAAACTTCAAATCTCATTGATACCGGCTGTGCCTTGTATTTAATATATGATTGCCGCGCACTTAAAGCTAAGGTAAGGACTGAAAACCCAATTCACATACGAGCTGAGGTCTTTGGTGGGATTCAAACCGGGGTCCACTGAGGTGAAAGGCAGGGAGAGAAACCACTGACCAACCTGATCTGCAAGGTTAGAAATGGGGCCTATTTAATCGGTAGATAACAAATCTTCACCACTAACCAGATTGTTCTTTAAGAATCCTCTGTGATATCCTATCCACTGATGACATCTTATCACCAAACATGTTGATATACTCTGTCATTATCGTAAACTCTGGACTCCTGTTCTTCAGCATTAGGGCTGATGTTGTCGTCTTGATAGTAGAACCGATGCGACTCACGATACCAGAACCAGCTTTGCGATGAGTTGTTAGTTCCTAAATCAGGGAAGATGGTGAAATGCTTAAACACAAAGAGTAGCTATTAAAGCACAATGAAGTTATGCTTACCACTCAAAATGCCATTTCTAATGTACCAGCTGGAACTGTTATCCTGCTAATTTTTGCTCAGCAGCAAATTGTTAGGTGATATTTGCTGCTTACAGAGCTCAATGTAATTGGGCCCCTGGCTGGATGGACAAAGGGGTGTGGCTATCAAGTTAGTGGGGTCAGATTTTTAAAATGAGGTGGATCACGAACCACAAAAGTTGTATTTGTTCATTAAAAGTGTTCGGAAAATGTCAATATGTAAATAGATTTTCATGAAAATCAGAATTGGTCAAACTCAAAGTGATTTAGCACAGAATGAAAAAGGTATTTGACTCTTTTTAATCATGAATGGATTGGAATTTTCAAGAATTTTTTGAGGAATTTCTGTGTAAGTGACACTTAAATTTTAAAAATGTCATGGTTTGGCATGTAACAACCCACGTATTGATCCCTTGCACCAATGTCATCTGCAGATACTGTCTGACACGATAGCCATTTTGGGAGTCAAATTGCTTGCAAAAATAAGCGTTTAACACTGTCGCTGGGATTCAAACCTGCTCTCTGACAACACAACAGTTTGAGTCTAGTGCACTACCACAAGTATCATGGCGTCATCCCCACTGAACAAAAAAGAAAGTTGTGCACCAACATTACTATATGCTATGCTACTTGTACTCAACTGAAGTTGTGCATCAACATTACTATATGCTATTCTACATGTAATCAACTGAAGTAGTGCATCAACATTACCGTATCCTATGCTACTTGTGAGTCTAGTCTACTCTCTTGTGCAATGCTGAAATAGACTGACCATGATACAGGCGGCCACATAACTTTCTATCAAGGTGTGGCCATCTTTGTCTGGTACCTTGTATACACTGTATCATATAGACCTTGTGACCTTTGTTTACAATAAGTGTGACCTTGTACATTCTTGGGCCTTTCTGGCAGGCAAGATACTGCACTAGTCATATGGGAAAGTTTACATTTTGTGTCATAATTTCCACATAAATCCAAGAGTTATAAAAGTAACAGCTGAACAAGTTTTGAGATGTGCCCCCTTTCATCATATCAAAAGTTGAACAATATTAGTCAGTGCAATCTCCATAAAATATAGGATTTTATGTTTTCTTCCATTGAGCTGTGTACAAATCGTGCCTGCAGGAAGTCAAGGCTTGGTGGCTCTTTTGTAAACATGTGATGTCACAGGTCACATCGTCTATAGACACATGTAAGACTATTTTTCATTGAGCCTCAGTTTGGTTAGGGTTAGAATGAGAGAAAGGCAAGATGGCCACACCAAGAGAATTTTGTTCTTAACCCTCTCGTTTCCAAATTGTTTTGACATAAACAACCGCTAGTGACCAAATTATTTTACCACTCAAGCATGAAGCACACGTTGTTACACAACAGATCTGAAATCTCAAATATTTTTGGTACACAAGCATATCATATGGCGCTCCGTTGGCGTTTTGAAATTGTGGATCCTTCCACTTCATTTTGAAAGGATTGCATAATAGCAACCTTATTGCATTTCACCACCATTGGAAACATGGACCAAACTACAGCTTCATTGAGCTCAGGCTCGAGTGTTTTTTGTGTGTGTGTAATCTTGGTCCACTAATGTCACCCATGGTAAGAAAAGGGTTAAAGAAATTGTTAGTGGGTTGTATTGTTTTTAATATCTAGAGAATTGGAGGTTTGTATGAATGTCTGGTCTGAAGAACTAATGACTTCATGAGGGGCTGAAGTGACATGAGCTTCTTGGTATGCCAAACCAGATCGGTCTACTTGGGTCATGGAGTCAACACTAAAAGATTACTAATGACTTCATGCGGGGCTGAAGTGACATGAGCTTCATGGTATGCCAAACCAGATCGGTCTACTTGGGTCATGGAGTCAAAACTAAAAGATTACTAATGACTTCATGAGGGGCTGAAGTGACATGAGCTTCATGGTATGCCAAACCAGATCGGTCTACTTGGGTCATGGAGTCAAAACTAAAAGATTACTAATGACTTCATGAGGGGCTGAAGTGACATGAGCTTCTTGGTATGCCAAACCAGATCGGTCTACTTGGGTCATGGAGTCAACACTAAAAGATTACTAATGACTCATGAGGGGCTGAAGTGACATGAGCTTCTTGGTGTGTCAAACCAGATCGGTCTACTTGGGTCATGGAGTCAAAACTAAAAGATTACTAATGACTTCATGAGGGGCTGAAGTGACATGAGCTTCTTGGTATGTCAAACCAGATCGGTCTACTTGGGTCATGGAGTCAACACTAAAAGATTACTAATGACTTCATGAGGGGCTGAAGTGACATGAGCTTCTTGGTGTGTCAAACCAGATCGGTCTACTTGGGTCATGGAGTCAAAACTAAAAGATTACTAATGACTTCATGAGGGGCTGAAGTGACATGAGCTTCTTGGTATGTCAAACCAGATCGGTCTACTTGGGTCATGGAGGCAACACTAAAAGATTACTAATGACTCATGAGGGGCTGAAGTGACATGAGCTTCTTGGTATGCCAAACCAGATCAGTCTACCTGGGTCATGGAGTCAACACTAAAAGATGACTGATGACTTCATGAGGGGCTGAAGTGACATGAGCTTCTTGGTATGTCAAACCAGATCGGTCTACTTGGGTCATGGAGTCAAAACTAAAAGATTACTAATGACTTCATGAGGGGCTGAAGTGACATGAGCTACTTGGGCCAGACCAGATCGGTCTACTTGGGTCATGGAGTCAACACTAAAAGATTACTAATGACTTCATGAGGGGCTGAAGTGACATGAGCTTCTTGGTATGCCAAACCAGATCGGTCTACTTGGGTCATGGAGTAAAAACTAAAAGATTACTAATGACATCATGAGGGGCTGAAGTGACATGAGCTTCTTTGTATGCCAGACCAGATCGGTCTACTTGGGTCATGGAGTCAACACTAAAAGATTACTAATGACTTCATGAGGGGCTGAAGTGACATGAGCTTCTTGGTATGTCAAACCAGATCGGTCTACTTGGGTCATGGAGTCAAAACTAAAAGATTACTAATGACTTCATGAGGGGCTGAAGTGACATGAGCTACATGGGCCAGACCAGATCGGTCTACTTGGGTCATGGAGTCAACACTAAAAGATTACTAATGACTTCATGAGGGGCTGAAGTGACATGAGCTTCTTGGTATGCCAAACCAGATCGGTCTACTTGGGTCATGGAGTCAAAACTAAAAGATTACTAATGACATCATGAGGGGCTGAAGTGACATGAGCTTCTTTGTATGCCAGACCAGATCGGTCTACTTGGGTCATGGAGTCAACACTAAAAGATTACTAATGACATCATGAGGGGCTGAAGTGACATGAGCTTCTTGGTATGCCAAACCAGATCGGTCTACTTGGGTCATGGAGTCAAAACTAAAAGATTACTAATGACTTCATGAGGGGCTGAAGTGACATGAGCTTCTTGGTGTGTCAAACCAGATCGGTCTACTTGGGTCATGGAGTCAAAACTAAAAGATTACTAATGACTTCATGAGGGGCTGAAGTGACATGAGCTTCTTGGTATGTCAAACCAGATCGGTCTACTTGGGTCATGGAGTCAACACTAAAAGATTACTAATGACTTCATGAGGGGCTGAAGTGACATGAGCTTCTTGGTGTGTCAAACCAGATCGGTCTACTTGGGTCATGGAGTCAAAACTAAAAGACTACTAATGACTTCATGAGGGGCTGAAGTGACATGAGCTTCTTGGTATGTCAAACCAGATCGGTCTACTTGGGTCATGGAGGCAACACTAAAAGATTACTAATGACTCATGAGGGGCTGAAGTGACATGAGCTTCTTGGTATGCCAAACCAGATCGGTCTACTTGGGTCATGGAGTCAAAACTAAAAGATTACTAATGACTTCATGAGGGGCTGAAGTGACATGAGCTTCTTGGTATGTCAAACCAGATCGGTCTACCTGGGTCATGGAGTCAACACTAAAAGATGACTGATGACTTCATGAGGGGCTGAAGTGACATGAGCTTCTTGGTATGTCAAACCAGATCGGTCTACTTGGGTCATGGAGTCAAAACTAAAAGATTACTAATGACTTCATGAGGGGCTGAAGTGACATGAGCTACTTGGGCCAGACCAGATCGGTCTACTTGGGTCATGGAGTCAACACTAAAAGATTACTAATGACTTCATGAGGGGCTGAAGTGACATGAGCTTCTTGGTATGCCAAACCAGATCGGTCTACTTGGGTCATGGAGTAAAAACTAAAAGATTACTAATGACTTCATGAGGGGCTGAAGTGACATGAGCTTCTTGGTATGTCAAACCAGATCGGTCTACTTGGGTCATGGAGTCAACACTAAAAGATTACTAATGACTTCATGAGGGGCTGAAGTGACATGAGCTTCTTGGTGTGTCAAACCAGATCGGTCTACTTGGGTCATGGAGTCAAAACTAAAAGATTACTAATGACTTCATGAGGGGCTGAAGTGACATGAGCTTCTTGGTATGTCAAACCAGATCGGTCTACTTGGGTCATGGAGGCAACACTAAAAGATTACTAATGACTCATGAGGGGCTGAAGTGACATGAGCTTCTTGGTATGCCAAACCAGATCAGTCTACCTGGGTCATGGAGTCAACACTAAAAGATGACTGATGACTTCATGAGGGGCTGAAGTGACATGAGCTTCTTGGTATGTCAAACCAGATCGGTCTACTTGGGTCATGGAGTCAAAACTAAAAGATTACTAATGACTTCATGAGGGGCTGAAGTGACATGAGCTACTTGGGCCAGACCAGATCGGTCTACTTGGGTCATGGAGTCAACACTAAAAGATTACTAATGACTTCATGAGGGGCTGAAGTGACATGAGCTTCTTGGTGTGTCAAACCAGATCGGTCTACTTGGGTCATGGAGTCAAAACTAAAAGATTACTAATGACTTCATGAGGGGCTGAAGTGACATGAGCTTCTTGGTATGTCAAACCAGATCGGTCTACTTGGGTCATGGAGGCAACACTAAAAGATTACTAATGACTCATGAGGGGCTGAAGTGACATGAGCTTCTTGGTATGCCAAACCAGATCAGTCTACCTGGGTCATGGAGTCAACACTAAAAGATGACTGATGACTTCATGAGGGGCTGAAGTGACATGAGCTTCTTGGTATGTCAAACCAGATCGGTCTACTTGGGTCATGGAGTCAAAACTAAAAGATTACTAATGACTTCATGAGGGGCTGAAGTGACATGAGCTACTTGGGCCAGACCAGATCGGTCTACTTGGGTCATGGAGTCAACACTAAAAGATTACTAATGACTTCATGAGGGGCTGAAGTGACATGAGCTTCTTGGTATGCCAAACCAGATCGGTCTACTTGGGTCATGGAGTAAAAACTAAAAGATTACTAATGACATCATGAGGGGCTGAAGTGACATGAGCTTCTTTGTATGCCAGACCAGATCGGTCTACTTGGGTCATGGAGTCAACACTAAAAGATTACTAATGACTTCATGAGGGGCTGAAGTGACATGAGCTTCTTGGTATGTCAAACCAGATCGGTCTACTTGGGTCATGGAGTCAAAACTAAAAGATTACTAATGACTTCATGAGGGGCTGAAGTGACATGAGCTACTTGGGCCAGACCAGATCGGTCTACTTGGGTCATGGAGTCAACACTAAAAGATTACTAATGACTTCATGAGGGGCTGAAGTGACATGAGCTTCTTGGTATGCCAAACCAGATCGGTCTACTTGGGTCATGGAGTAAAAACTAAAAGATTACTAATGACATCATGAGGGGCTGAAGTGACATGAGCTTCTTTGTATGCCAGACCAGATCGGTCTACTTGGGTCATGGAGGCAACACCAAAAGATTACCCATGCCTTGGCTGTTAGAAAGATCTTCAGATACTCATTAAACGACACTACTGGATGCTCAGATATCCTCTGCATAAACTTGTGCAAGGCTGTCTGCCGTGTTCTGGAAAAGTCTTTACTCAGGCGGTCCATTCTCATACTGTGCTTCTCTGGTAAGGGCTGTTGGGAAAAATAGGATAAATTGATGAAGGAGTGGTATCCAAGTCTATCATCAATCAGTGTAATTATTTTGTCTATAATTTAGGACAGACTGCAACATACATGTAAGCATTTAGTTGATATTCTTTTCTTTTTATTCACAATTAATTCAACTTTCATATTGTTGAGTCAGAGAGATGGTCTTTAAACACACTATTCATTTAAAATCATATGGCAGGATGCATGGTTTAACATTCAAAATCACAGTGGATAATATTAAATAATCAGACAGTAGGCGGGT
This sequence comes from Plazaster borealis, assembly GCA_021014325.1. Lineage (NCBI taxonomy): Eukaryota > Metazoa > Echinodermata > Asteroidea > Forcipulatida > Labidiasteridae > Plazaster > Plazaster borealis. The sequence continues at coordinate 119,048 of CM037462.1, forward strand.
TGACTGTGTACTGTGTAGATGCATTCACTAAATCAACACATGATACAATGCAGGCTAGCATAGTTTATCTATCTTTCAAAACCACAGCAGATGAAATTGAATGGTCAGACAGTAGGAAGGTTGACTGTGTACTGTGTAGATGCATTCAATACATGACATCATGTTGCAGGCTGGCATAGTTTATCTTTAATTCAAACCCACAGTATTGAATGGTCAGGCAGTAGGAGGGTTGACTGTATACTGTATCGATGCATTTACTAAATATCATATTACAGGCTGGCATAGTCTATCTATAATTCAAACCCACAGTGAATGATATTAAATGGTCAGACAGTAGGAGGGTACAGAAGCATTGTTTGCTTTTTGTATTTTTGTTTTCAGTAATCACCACACAACCAAAAAAGTTGATTAGTTACAGAAAAAAACCAGACCTGGAATTTCATCTTTGATAGGGCAAGGCCAGTTTCATTTTGCAAAGGGCACTTCAATTGGAAAATCTTAAAGTCTGTGGGAAACTTGCGAAGGGGCACCAAGGCCAAGACCAGAGCAACAGAGGCCATGGCCTCCTTGTAATTTCAGGCCTGAGTTCTTAATCTTACCGGTATAATATGAGTTTCTTCGGTTTCTGTGAGTTTTTGTCGGAGCCATAGGAAATCTTGGTAGCGTCTTCTCACACTGTACTCAGGCTCGTCAAAGGAACTTCTTGTCGTCTGGTCATAAAAATCAACAAACAAATAAATGATGTGAACAAATTAACATACATACATTGTGATATATTAATAGTCATTTGTTGGTTTGTTGGAATAGTAGGATTTATTTGTTTTTAATGCAAAAATTTGATTTTAATGCAAAAATGTGGGGAAAGTGGGTTTCCACTGTGGGGAGAGTGTGTTCCACTGTGGGGAAAGTGTGTTCCACTGTGGGGAGAGTGTGTTCCACTGTGGGGAAAGTGGGTTCCACTGTGGGGAAAGTGTGTTCCACTTTGGGAGAGTGTGTTTGTGTGTGTGGAGGAGTGTGTTCCACTGTGGGGGAGTCAAGCCACTGTGGGGAGAGTGTGTTCCACTGTGGGGGAGTGTGTTCCACTGTGGGGGGAGTGTGTTCCACTGTGGGGGAGTCAAGCCACTGTTGGGAGAGTGTGTTCCACTGTGGGGGGAGTGTGTTCCACTGTGGGGGGAGTGTGTTCCACTGTGGGAGAGTGTGTTCCACTGTGGGGGAGTGTGTTCCACTGTGGGTGGAGTGTGTTCCACTGTGGGGGAGTCAAGCCACTGTTGGGAGAGTGTGTTCCACTGTGGGAGTGTGTGTTCCACTGTGGGTGGAGTGTGTTCCACTGTGGGGGGAGTGTGTTCCACTGTGGGGGTAGTGTGTTCCACTGTGGGGGAGTGTGTTCCATTGTGGGAGTGTGCCTTCATATTCACTACCTTATGGAGACTGAGAACAAAACAGAAAAGGGAAAACAAACGGTCTCCATAGGGGAATTCTAAAGACTTGGGTGCTCCACAAGGAATTTTGTGTACAAAGTCTATGGGAGGTTCTTAACTACAGGGACAAAGGAAAGAACAAAAGATGTCTCCACAGGGATGTAAAAAATAGAATGTGTGTGTTCCACTGTGGGGGAGTGTGTTCCACTGTGGGGGGAGTGTGTTCCACTGTGGGGAAAGTGTGTTCACTGTGGACTCTTTGCCAGTGGTCCAGTGGGTATAGATCGTGCAAGTCTCGCGCGTATTCTAACATTTTTGGGACCACTTTGGTCCCACGGGCAATGCTTTAACGCGTGAAGGAAATAAACTTGCGCACTTTATCGGGTCCCAATGTTCGAATATGCGCGAGACTTGCACAGTCTATATCAAGCCATGTTGAATCTCTCTTTAACATTGACTCACCCTTGTGAAGACTCTATACGTGATGTAAGTATCTATCTTGAAGACATGTTTCTGAAAGTCATCAACGGTGATAAAGAGATCTTTGACGTCTGGCTCCTCTTCCAGCTTGAGGGAACCCATTAAGGCTGTGGTTGAACCGTGGGCATTGGAGGTCGAAGACGGAGCACGGATAACCTGGGGGGGGTGTTAATGAAACAGTGTCATGCGTGAAATTGTTACTCAAAGTTTTGTTAAACATTTGTTATTCACATTGAAGGTGCCATATTTGTTTTTGAGAGGTCATGCCAGTTTAATTCTAAGGATTCTGAATGACAAGAACACCACTAGCCCTGGACGATATCACAATAATATCGTCACGATACGATGATGAAAACAATATCGTCAATATTGAGGTTGGTTTTGAAAACATCGAAATATCGTGACAAAGACGATGTTCTTAAAATATCGACGATATCATTTGTTTTTTGCTGAAAGTTGCTAAAATAATCAAAAATCTGCCTAAATAGGCTTTCCATCTTGGAAATGTTCCGTAAAGGGTTCCGCAAAAAGTGTCTTAGTAGCGTTAGCCATTGAGTATTTATAGACGGCCGGCGATAAAAGACCAATTTGTTTGGGTTTGTATGCCGCAAAACCGGAATCTGAAGTTGAAATCAACATTAGCCTTTGTATAAATCGCCGCAACCAATGAATACGAAGGAAACTGAAGACTCTGTTTACATCTTCCCATCTAGCCATGGTATGGTTTAATATTTATAGCGATCGCTGACCGAAGGCAGGACGAACGTGCTTGGCACAGGATGATTGGCTGATTTCCGATTGGCCGAATTCCGATTGGCTGAAACGCTCTCGATCGGTGTGAATATTTATGACATAATGCTTCTCACACCGCTGCCATTCCATAGTATTCATCACCTCAATCCCGCCGATGTGCTATCCGCCGCCACCATTCTATCCTAGCGTGCTATACTTTATCATTAGGGGATCAAGGAACGATGTGTTGCCGTGGGTGCGAAGCTGCAGGGGAAATTCCCTTGGTGAGTAGCAATCGCTGCATGGTCGGTCGGGAAAATGTCGGAGAAGCGTCGCGTCGGGTGCATGCACTTCGTGCGTGTACTTGATGTTGATTATGAACGAATGGGAATACAAATTGAGGCACCAGCTATGAAATCGCAACGTCCAATCGTGGATGTAAGGTGTCTGTTTTTATGGAATATGGACGTTTCAGTTATTTATCTCGGCGATTTGTATCCATTTACAGTCATGTCTTGTTTTTTTATTTAAAATGCCCATTTCCACCCTGTGCGGTAAAACTGTTTTTCCGCGTTCAATTTAGTCATTGTTATCCAAATCTATAGGGTTCTCTCAATTTTCAAAAATCTTCACGATATATCGTCATATCGGCGATATTTACCCGACGATATATCGCCAGTCAAAATTGTTAATATCGTCCAGCGCTTAATACCACCTTGACGAAAGACTACTCATCGCACAGGGGGAAAGTGCTACTGCTAAATTCAACCACAACCTTTCAATACATCATTATTGACATAAAGGGCGTTTTGGGATACAACAAAGTAAACAAACGGAAAAATTTCCGTATCCGGCTGCCACTTTCTGTTTCTAAGGGATTTATTTGATTTATTAATGGATGTTTGACTTTAATTCCATTTTTTTTGAATATTCCTCTAGAGGAATTTGTAGCTGGTAAATTGCTAAATTTTGACCTTTAAAAAGAAAAATTCAAGCGCACATTTCATCGCGTGGATGAAATCTCATGCCCTCATGCCCAAAGGAACTAAAATTGAGCAGTGTTTTCAAGACCACAAATCAATGATATAGACCCGAAAATTTCTTATTTTTCATGATGTTGACACTTTGTAATTTTGAAGTGCCGGTGCCTCTCTCAGTCTCTCAGGTACATTCTAATCTATCATTGAGCAAGGAACAGACTGTCCCAGACTGTCACTGTTCTGCTTCTATCTACCGATACTCGGCGACAGATAAGGAGGCCCCTAATTTGACCTAAATTAAGGGAGATAAAGTGGCGGTCGGATACAGAATTTAAGCCATACTGTGTACTCAAAGCCTACTTCTAGAAAACATTGTCAGCAATTTCACAAAGTGCCAAAAAGTCCCCTGCAGGCAAAAATGTTTGTTTGGAGAAAACCGCGTTTAAAGTCAAGCATTTTTTTAAATTACTGGTTGTTAGACTATGGTAGACTATTCGCGGTTTAATCTTTGAAATTTTACATTTCTGAGAAGTAGAGATCTTAAATCATACAAATCTGTATTCAATTTTGTCCATTACCGTTTAATTAATTAGTTTATTTAATTAACAAAATTGTCCCTTCTTGAAAACTGCACAAAACGTGGTCTGTGTGCAGCGCGTCGTGTGTAAAGTTTTGGCTGTTCATGAAAATGCAAAAGCCAGAGCACCCACTTTTGGCACTGTGCCAAAACCACGCGTTAGAGCAATACACTTTTTGGCTCTTCGTGAAAACACAGTTCCAGGTTTTGGTGGTTTTTGGGCCTTTCAAAAAACATTGTAGGTCAAAGTTTTTGGCACTTCGTGAAATTTTGAAAGCCGGAGCACTCATGATTGGCGCTGTGCCAGCCGTATCTCCAACGCGAGCGTGTGACAAAAAGATTTTTGGCTCTTCGTGAAAATGCAATTCCAGGTTCTTGAGTTTTTGTCTTTTTTTCATCAACTTAGCATAATAAACTAGACGATTTGTAGACCTATTATTATATAAACTTTGTAAATTCTTAGATAATACCATTCAACTAAATCAAAACCAACAGAAAAGTCAAAATTAGTTTTTTTATAGATCTTTCATGTTTTAGGCTCTTTGTTTAGTTTGTGAAATTGCTGACGACATAAGGCTCAGTTTATAATGTACTCAAAGCCCCGCCCCTCCCTCTCTCGCTCGCCAGTGTGTTTTAAATGGACAACCAGTCAGGCGTGAGTCAGGGTGCAGTGCATTGTCTGCATATGTCAACAAACTAAGGTTTCGCGATACACAGCGATTAAACATCTGCTTAAAGGACTACCAAAGCAGTCTTAGTAAAACTAAACACATCAAAATATTCCTTACAGCAATAATGTCCTCTTCGTCATCTGTCCCAGAGGATACAGGGATTTGCAATGGATCTATTGCACTTTCTCGTACGTTATTAGGCGTTCTTTCTACCTCCGCTTCGTCCGCCATGTTTGCTGACATGGTGGAAATCTTTTGCCTCCATCCCACGTTTGAAAAACAAGTTTCCGTAAATAATTGTTTTTCTGAAAAAAAAGTACTTAAATTAAACATATAAATAATATGTTAAATGTTCTAAATTTACATTGTATACTATTGTTGAACTTATATTTTAAATTTATGTATAATTTTGTTACCTTTAAAATAAGCATATGACAAGTGCTATATTTTTCATGATTTAGGTAGTAGTTAGTGTGTTCTGTTTGACTTTTTGATGTGTACTTTCTTGTGTTTTTCGCGTTTCTGTGCGAATGAAACTAACAAATCGTAATAAAGAGCAAACATGGCGGCTCCTGGTGCGAGTACAGGGCAAGGTTAGAATACTTTCCAATGATATATAATATAAAGACAATATTGAATTGATTGCAACTTCTCTGATGTGATAATTGATATGAATTATGATAACTAAATATATGGGGCAAAAATTAAGAAAGACATCAAAATACTTTACACACAAAAACAAGGGAACAAGTAGTTTCGTTACCACAGGTGTATTACGATTTCCCACAACCTACTGCATGCAAAAGTGGAAACTATGATGAGTGTTGGGAAAAACAGCATGGTAAAAATGCCACATTACCGTACGCAATGCTGCCTGGCCCTGGGTATATAATAAGTCAGTTTAATCATGGAGGTAGGAATCCATGGTTTAATTATTCAACAAAGGCTAAGGCCAACTGCCAACACTTTCTCATCTGTTTGTCTGGTTATATTAAATTTTTCAAAATGATAGCACATTGTTTTGTTTGACATGATTTAGCCCTGATCCAATCAGACTGCCTTCCTCTATGGTGTATGTGTACAGATTAATCCCTTCTTCTTGATCATTGCAACTGATCAGCTAATGTATAATTTATAAGGTCAAGAAGTCCAGGGATTGTTAGTGTTATTATTAATTCATATTATTATTGTTTTCTGGCAAGTATGAAACCAAGGATGCCTCACAAGTGAACTTATAATCACTGTCACTTGCAAGCCTGAGGAGGAAACATGTAAACAAGGGTGCTTGCTATTTAGTATTAGTGAACCACTCTTCCACAATAAGTGTTCTGGGTTCTTTTATGTGCACATACCATTATCAATCCTAGTACACAGGACCTATGGCTTAAATGTCTCATCTGAAGGACAGAGCAAGTGTCTTGCTCAAGGACGCAAGTGCTATGACTGGGACTCAAACCCACAATCTGCTGATCAGAAACGCCATGCCACAACAGAAAAAACACGCCAATACAGACAATGACGCCACATTTCATGCTATATAATGCAGGGCAGATTCAGTTCTAACGTTAATCCAGAAAATCTTTGAATTTAAAATACTGTTAAGTTTATAGTTTGTTTGTTATTGTTTATATCTTTCCTTCGTACAGAGCAGCAGAATCGTTTGAAGATCTTGGAAGATCTTCAGCAGCAGAAGAAGAGATTACAGATGCAGACAAATAGCACCACACCTGGGTGAGGCCCGGGTCACATCTAATAAATCCAGATTGACTCTCAAGCATTGTGTCTAGTAATGAATGAACAGACTCAGCCCTCAAACTTCTCTGAACCTCTTCACAGGTTCAGTGATGAATTTACATTTTGACTCATCATGGTAAAGTTTGAGTGATAAGTGAGAATGTTCAAGTCCTAGTTGGAGTCATTAATAGGTCTTCACATAGATCACACGTGGCAATTTTTACAGGCACTTTGAGGCAACCAACTGAACTGCATGCCAAAGGAAAACTTCTCAAACAGTACCTTTATAAAATCCCCAAGAAAAAGTATGTGACAATCTCAATCTTAATGTTTGTTTCTTCTTCGAAATTGCCTGGAAACTGGCCCCAAAGATTCAACATCCATTGGTCAGTTACCAATTGTTTGCCAATTGATACTGTTGCTGGTGTTTTTATTTTTGAAGTTTAAAAAAAAACATCTGTGGGAAGTGTCGCTAATGTTAAAAGGTGTGCATAACATTGGTAAGAATGAAATTATAAATGTTCACAGATTTTCATCCACATAACTTACATGGTATAAAGATGGTCATGGTGGAAAACTTCCTTGGTAATATTTTTGCTTGAAATGCTATAGTTTTTTAGAAATGAGTAAAACAATTAGTTTGGATCTTGTGAATCCGAAACCTGATGATTGAAAACAGTGAAAACATACAGGCCTGAGCGTTTCTTTTCCTTCACTGTTACTTTGATTGAGCTTAAAACTTGCACAGGTGTGTTATTCTATGTACCGGTATATGTTGGGTCCCATTAAGTGCAGATACTGGTCTTTGACAATTACCAATATTGTACACGTGCTTTAAGCTGAGACAAAATTTCCCTTTCCCTTCAATATTTAATGTTGCAACCTGTGCTTTGTCTTAATTGTATAAGCTCAATTCTAAATTTCATTGTAATTAATTTCATGTTAAACAGTTTCTTTATTATTTTGTCAACCAACTTGCAGGGCTCCACTGCCAGCACAGGCAAGACCGAAGGATGGACTATTGAGTGGACCGGTCAGTAACCTTGGATGAAAAATCTCTCAAAGGATTAAGTTAGTCAGACAGCCCTAGGGCCTTGTCACATAAGGCAATTTTTACAGGCAACATTGAAGAAATCAAATGAGAAAAGAAACATAAAAGTAGTGGAAAAGCCCCCTTATTATATTGTCACTGTTCTCAAACATCAGGTTTTGGACTCGCGAGATCAAAACTTATTGTTTAACTCATTTCTCAAAAACTATAGCATTGCAGGCAAAATATTTCAGGGGAAGTTTCCCACCATGAAAATCTTTGTTATACATGTAAGTTATGCGCAAATATGTGATCATTTATACAATTTGTTTCTATCTTACCAATGTTGTGCACACTATACACCCTTTAAACTTTCATTTATGTTGATGCCCAACAGAACAGGGGGCCTGCTGAAACCAGAAATTTGGATGCGAGACAAAGACAAGCATTACAGGTAAAATTTAAACAAAATTCTAATTTTACAGATTCGAACTTGATTCAATCACGGCCTTAGACCAAAATTTGGGTCGACCATTATTTTCAGGTGATCCAATTGAATAATTGTTCATAAATTTGTTACCCAATTATTTAATAACTTTTTAATTTATTATTTCAGCATGCGAACTCCAATTCCTCTGCTTTCTTCATCACCCAGGACTCATCGTTCGGAAACCTCATCCTACCAGTGATCCCAAGACTTCCACCAGAATGAAGCCAATAAAAAAAGACTAAACAAAAAACACTTGGCTTATCTACATGTTAGCCAGAATAAAGATCAGATGCTGGTCTGACTTGTAAATGAAGGACTTCTTATGTTCAAGTAAAAGTGAGATTAACTTGTTTTCCGGACTAAGTATGCAGCTACATGGAAGACCTTAACAGTTCCAAATCTTTCAAAATCCATCCAGGAAATTGTTTGACTTTGATATTCTAGGATATTGGACTGCAAGTCCAACTGTTTAAACAGGCTAACCAAGTAGGATATTGGACTGCAAGCCCAACTGTTTAAACAGGCTAACCAAGTAGGATATTGGACTGCAAGCCCAACTGTTTAAACAGGCTAACCAAGTAGGATATTGGACTGCAAGTCCAACTGTTTAAACAGGCTAACCAAGTAGGATATTGGACTGCAAGCCCAACTGTTGAAACAGGCTAACCAAGTAGGATATTGGACTGCAAGTCCAACTGTTTAAACAGACTAACCAAGTAGGATATTGGACTGCAAGCCCAACTGTTGAAACAGGCTAACCAAGTAGGATATTGGACTGCAAGCCCAACTGTTGAAACAGGCTAACCAAGTAGGATATTGGACTGCAAGCCCAACTGTTGAAACAGGCTAACCAATCTTACGCTAAGTTGAGTTTTTATAGAGTGGAGGCTTTTGGATGAAATGTGATGGTCTCAAGCCAAAGATAAAGTGACTGTGACAAGACATCTTTGCAAGTGTTTCTGGTATAGATGCATCAATGATGGTTTCCATGTTTTTTTCCCAAAGGAAAGACGACTACAGCAAGCTACAAAAAAACTTTGAGACCAAACCAAACGGTTCTTCTAAGAGCCAACACTCCTTCCCAGGAGAGACTTTTTCATACGGTACAAGTGCAAATACACAATTAGTTTATTGCGTCACTCATCTGCTTACAAGACCCGCAGGCAAGTTAGCGTGTCTTTTGGTTTGCTGTGGTAAGCAGTAGTTATGAAATAGGATTTATGCTAAGGGCTGCTCAGTTAGCATAAAATGTCTGCTTACAGGGCTTATGAAACTAACCCCTGACCTCAAGAGGTACTGTTTGCATCAAAATTGAAGTCTCTGACAGATTTTGATGGATTTTGATGGATTGGGTGGAGGGTGTGTTAAGAGTTCAATAAAAAGACAAATCGACTCAAGAACTGGTTCATGCCATGTATTTTGTTAACTTTTTTCTGTCTCGGTGAAGTAAATAACAATGTTTACAAATAACAGAAAGCACAATCAACATCAGTATGTAACGTTAACATTAGTGAGGTTTCTCAAGTCTACAGATACATATGCAGAGACATATAATGTCAACACTTTGTATGTTCATGTGATGAGTAACCGTGGCGTTTATCTTTTCCATGCAAGTTAACAACGGATATCAGCATTACATCTATACACATAATAGACAAACGGATATTGTTTTGCAGAATTTTAGTTGTATTTTGTCCTGGATAACATTTCCCTCGTATTATCCATGATACATAGTGTGGGAAAAAATATATATAACATCTTTGCCGTATATTCAAGTGCAATGCATAGTACTTCATTCACTCCCCCAGGCTTTACCACGTTGAATGCTAGTGCCCCCAAGTGTCACGTATACTCCCTGGTCGCAAAACAAAATTGACACCTGTACAATGTGAACGGTTACAGTTATCATATCAATAACTGTATCTGTATCCATGGACTTATGAAACCTTCCTTATGTGAGATTTGACATGGGTGGTTATGATGCATTTATGGTTAATGCTCATGTACACAAGAAATCAAGATGGCTGTATGTAATACACCTTAGCAGGGGAAGCAATTTTGAACCCAAGATGGTTCACAAAGCCCGGTTTATACTTCATGCAAACGCAAGCTAATTGTTGCGTCCCAAACAATCATTACACGCCATTTCTCACTGTGGTGCAAGAAAATTTGCTTTGCTTTCACATTTTGCAATAAGTATTGACTGGGCTTACCCTTTAATAATAATAATAACAAATTGGGAGGCTAATCAGGTACAACATATTTGAGCATGTAAAGGCACCTTTGGCAGCCAGCCACATCGACTCATATATGACCACGGAGCACAGCCAGAGATTGAAAGTGTGTGATTCCTCCCCGGAGTGCCTGAAGAAAAAACCTAGTTGCATAGGAGAGAACCAACGCACAACTCTACTCACATAATGGCCTTAGCTGGGAATCAAACCAGGGCCACAGTGGTGATAGGCAAGCGCTTATGAGACCATTGCAGCTGCAAGATTAGACCTACTTCTATTCAACTCAACTCAAAACACTGAAACACAAGTGATGAAATTATGTGCTCTAGTGACGAAAAGTAGCAAAAGTTTAAAACAATCAACATCCGAATTAAAACAGGGAAAATAACTTCAACATCAAAACGATAAACTTCAGTGTGATTTTGTTAGGTCGAGTAGTCCAGATCTTCAATAACACTGTGATGAAAACCTGCTTTATTCAAAATACACAACGATATTGAACGGTTCTTCGTAATTCAGAACTAGGCCATTTTACTTTCCTCCGTCTCATACAAGTGACCTTTTCCTCTCCATTTTAAACATGTTTCCACAGGAGGCCCCTGGTTTGTCCCAAGTATGATCAACTTCCTCAGGTAAATTGTTTCAACCCTAACCCCAAGGTGTTTACAGACAGCTCTTGCTATGGACAACAAGATTCAACAAAGAATGCATTTAATGCGAAACGATCCACTGTCTGCCCTGTCCAACAAAACTCCTCTACATTTGTTGCACCTTGTTGCGTGTAGCACAATCAGGTATACAGAAAATCCCCATCTTGACACTCTGAACCAACAATTTTATTTAATAAAACACTACACAGCTGCGTCTGAAAGATGAAAATAAAGTATTTATCTGTTAACCAAATATATACAGTGATGAGACATTAACGTTAAATAATAAACACACATCATCTCCCAAACTTTGACAATTCTGAAAAAAATCTATTATTGAAATACAGTTGTTCATGCTTATTTAAACCTGGTTTGCTTATGGATGATTTTGAGACACTAGGGGACAGCCAACGTACTGGTTCATTTTCACTAATCCCAGTGCCTTGACCAAAGACGCTGGGATGGACTGACGTATATGTATGCTCTTTGACCTTATAACCCCTGGTTACCTCTTCCTGTATAAGAAAGCTTCAACTCTATTTATGTAGCTGTGGTGTAAATCCATTGGAAAGAGTTATTGTCATTCTTTGACAATGAAAGTCATAACTAAAATGTGCACCAAGGTCAAAACTCAACTGTGCACAAGGTCATGACAAGTTGTGTACCAAGGTCAAAACTCAACTGTGCACAAGGTCATGACAAGTTGTGTACCAAGGTCAAAACTCAACTGTGCACAAGGTCATGACAAGTTGTGTACCAAGGTCAAAACCCAATTGTTCACAAGGTCATGACAAGTTGTGTACGAAGGTCAAAACCCAATTGTTCACAAGGTCATGACAAGTTGTGTACCAAGGTCAAAACTCAACTGTGCACAAGGTCATGACAAGTTGTGTACCAAGGTCAAAACTCAACTGTGCACAAGGTCATGACAAGTTGTGTACCAAGGTCAAAACTCAACTGTGCACAAGGTTGAAACTCAAACATGCATAAAGCTTGTAACTCAATTATGAACCCCTTAGTATCTTGTACAACAAAATTCGTTCAGAGCCATAAGGTCCCATCTCAACGCATCACTGAATTAGCGTGTGTATCCTTGGAATGTTAAAGTAAGATACCACCTTGTAAGCACAGCTGAGAAAAGTCCTGACTTTTAAGAGGCTAAGAGGCAGTTCCACTAGACGTGACCAAATGCCATGTGGGATTTTTCATTGTTTTTTGTTTGTCCTGAAATAGTTTTAGAAGGTTAAACCAAATAAATCATTTTCTGATACACTTCTGACTACGTGACAACAGAAAACCTGTTAGAACTTCACTTTTTTTGGTATGATGCAGAGGGAAAAAAATGATCATAAAATCTACAAACTTTAAATAAAAAATAAATAGTAGATTGTGATTTTGGTCGCTCATTACTGCCTGATATCACAACTAAATGCAAACAAATTTCAATATTCACACAAAAAACCATATCAAAGCAATGAAAACAATCTGTAAAAAAATATTAAGTACACAAAATAAATGCATTTCAAGCTAGTTGGAAAGTTGTTTATATTGTGGCCATGACTGTGTCTAGGTCCCGATTTGTAGCTGGTCAGATGAATACAAATAAGAGTTCACTTTGTAAGCATCATACTATTTTTGGACAACACTGTTTTTTTTCACAGCTACACCATATCTGAAATGTCCACAAGAACTGCAGTACGTATTCTGGCTGCTGCATATTCAGTACTCATTCCCATGTACAACAGAATATAGTTTTAAAAAACTACTTTTGGGGGTTGCATACTGGAATATTTCAATACAACATCAAACTTCTCTGTTCAAATACTTTGAAGAACCTTGGTTTTAAGGAAGATCATTAGACACCATTTCTTTCCTTGCAATGCTATATTTGTTTATACAAAATAAGATTTCAGTTTTTTCTTAGAGAGAACATGAAAATTGAGTGATAAGAGACTGCCTGCTTATATATTCATCATCTTTTTGGGAAAATGGGCCCTTTTTATTTGTTTGTCTCGTGGTAGAAATCTCTGGTTTAAAGAATAAGCTATTTGAGAGTTAGATTAGAATAATGCCCCCTACAATGACTTGCTTAGTCACAAGTTAGTCACAAGTTACCTCGGACTATGGAGACAGTTGCTTTGCCAAATGGTTCTGAGCAAGCTTTAGCAAACTCCAGATGGGCAAACCCTAGTACCGTTGTGACGACATACACATTCATTCAGAATTGTGTGGGTGCGTTCCTCGTCTATTACGTATTTACGCAAAAGCTTGCCCCGGACAATGAGACATAGCAACTGTTTCTATATTCTGAAGAATCCCAATTTTAAGCGGTAACTTGTGACTAAGCAAGTCATTGTACCAGACTTTGTTCAAATCTAACTCCCAAATAGGTTATTCCTCTAATGCAATACTTTAATGGTCATATTAAACAAAATGATCCCCCTAAAAATATAATGACCATTATCTTCATTCATTCTTTCAGATTCAAAAAGGCAAATGTAATGTCTCCACTCACAATATATGTACTATACTGACAAGCTATATAAACTGGGTGCATGTATGTCATACGTATATTCTATAACTTTTTAACATTTCAAAAATGCTTAATATAAAACCAAAAATAGTTAACTCTTTCATTTTACACCTATTTATAACAGGTGGTACCAAGTATTATCAATCATATCATATAGGACTATGTCTCAACACATATTTAATCTGACACAACAACAAAATTTACCATTATTTACACCAATACACTGCTCATTGAAAAAATGCACATATACCACTTCTTTTGTAACTGTACACTCACAAACTTTTTTACAAAAATTCCCATACATGGAAATGCACACAAGTGTTTAATTTTTTCACCGTTAAAGGGCATCACGTCAATTTGTAAAAATCAAAAAGCAACTTTTTTCTTTATAAGTACATGTATATACACTTTTTTTCTCCTTTGTACAATGTACATTTATATATCAACTTTACAGCTGCTATCCGAAAAACAGGTAATTTCATGCGTTTTCTTTGTACAAAATGTATAAGTTTATAGTTGACTATTTCTTTAGTAAACGTTTAACAAAACTGCAAGTGTGGATGCTTCTCTATACTTTATCCCTTACTAAGACCGAGTCCAAATCAAGGATATCCCATGGCTGTTGGCTGCAGCAACAATGTTGAAGAATAGACCTTACTAAGACTGAGTCCAAATCAAGGATATCCCATGGCTGTTGGCTGCAGCAACAATGTTGAAGAATAGACCTTACTAAGACTGAGTCCAAATCAAGGATATCCCATGGCTGTTGGCTGCAGCAACAATGTTGAAGAATAGACCTTACTAAGACTGAGTCCAAATCAAGGATATCCCATGGCTGTTGGCTGCAGCAACAATGTTGAAGAATAGACCTTTTCAGTGATCAGACCATAGCCGCTTAACAGAACTTAACAGAACCTCAGCAATAGACCAATAAGGTCCTACATGTTAAAAACTCCATTACACAATGTTAACAAGTTTCTGCCATTTTGACCGTGCGGCATGGGGCAGAGCAATATGATATGTCGTACACGATGGGCTTCGTTGATAGACAGTTGCTATGGTGAAAATGGGGGGGGGGTGCTTACATTCATACCGAGCTGTGAGAGCTCTGACAGCTGAGTTCCTGGGATGCTTATAAGTCGTTTCTAAAGGAACATATCCAGAACCATGTTTCAAAGAAATGCTAAACAGGAAATAGTGCTTAGCAAAGTTTTCTGTAAAGCAAAAAAATGCAGAGAACCAGTTGCATCCAAAGTACATGACAACAATTGGTAACCTGTTCTAGCTAAGCAAAAGTGCTTAGCAAATTCAAGAAACTGGCTCCTCGCTGTGTAGATCACAATGAATCCACTGTCCTCTTTCACCATTCTCAGAAAGCTGGTAAGCACATCGCTAAGCACAGAAAGCTCTTGCTTGGCAGAAATAATAATATGACGTTCTTATAGAGCGCATTTCAGTTCTGGGAGAACTCTCAATGCGCTTTAACAGGTCACCAGCCCAAATGCCATCAACTTAACATCAATGCGACCGGTTCTAGTTTTTGCTCAGCAAAGAAATTTTCTAAGTGATATTTTCTGCTTAACAGCTTCATGAAAGTGGACCAGTTTGTAAAGTATCCCACAGCGTCAAATATACAGCTCTACAGTAGATAAGCAGCATTGAAAAAACACACCTCACATTCAAGTATAGAAATGACTCGATCGGAGGGGAGGGGTGCTTTACACCTAAGCCTGGTTTATACTTGACGTGACTTTCAAAACAAATCAATATCAAAATTTAGGTTCAAGGCGAAATATTTGCATAATTTGGGCACAGTTAAACTTTGGCCAATCCTTCATGGATTTATTGCCATTTTTGAAACCACTAGTTAGATTTTGGTTCCGGCTTAGGCTCCATCCGACTGTTTAAAGCCCAATAACAAAATCACTGCCAGAGCCCTGGCCAGAGCCCAAGCTGGGGCCCAGGCTGGAGCCCAAGCCGGAACCTAAGCCGGAGCCCAAGCCAGAGCCCAAGCCGGAGCCCAAGCCAGAGCCCCAGCTGTAACCTAAGCCCAAGCCATGATTTACAAAAGGCCTACGACTTTACCTTGAAGTCAAGTATTAACCATGCTTGAGAATACAGCGCATTCTTCACCCAGTCTAAGCAGCGCACATAGTTTGAGAAATTTCATTCTTGTCGCTGTACCTTTTGGTCATAAAGTCTTAACAAAAAATAATATTGCTGAAATTCTTTCTAAATATAACGAGTACAAATCCCGACGTCGGTCTGCATAACTTTCAGGTAGCTTTTTTTTAAAAAAATCATACAAAATAACTTTACTTTTAAGCTTTCCAAATACTATTTCTTTTCGGGCGAAACTTTATATTGTGACAATTGTGGTGTAAATATTCCAATAATTAAAGCAAAGTGTTGGAACTTAATAAAAGAAAGTGCTTGCTTTATACCCCTTTGTCTATAAAAATTTCACTTTACGTCAATTTGGGTGAATTATTTCTGGCAATGGTGTGTCTTCTGCCTTAGAGAATTTATTTGCACTTGGCTTCAACATGGTCGCTCAAGCTTAAGCCAGAGCCACAACCCTAGCGAGAGTTACTGCCAGATCTGGAGCCACAGCCAAGGGTTATAAAAGGACCCAGGCTAAATTTATTAAATCAGTAGAAGCTTTATGAACAACCTTCAAAGGTCTTTCAATAACACTTGGGTCATCATTTTCACATAAAAAAGGACGCAATTAAATTCCATATACTAAGTACTGTTATAGACCCCCTTGCACTGAAGTCACCTGCAGCTACAGTGTGCCCATGGCCTGCCATTTTTGGAGTCGAAGTGCCTGCTTAAAATATGGCGCCCTCGGACGGCCCTTCTAACCTTTGTCACATTGCCAGAAATGTGCACTGCACTATAACGCACAGGAAACCCGACTCCCAAAATGGCGCAACTAAGATTTATCGCAGGTGAATTGGGTCAATACAAAGAAGATGTCAACCATCATCAAAATCTGCTTTTTTGGTGCCTAACAACTTCGTACGCTTAGCACGTAAATTGGGCTTGTGGTTAAGTTCAATAATAGCCAAGAAACATCGACCATGCTTTGTATTCTTCGATTAAAACTACTTGGTAATAATACTCTGTCCATATTTGGCTGTAGATGCGCTGGGTGATAAATGTCGTCCCTTGTAATTTCAATCCTTTGTCTTGGTTTTTTTAACAGCAGAGGGAAAACAATGCCCTTCCACTCAGCTGTTGTGATGATAAGGCAGAAGGTTTATTAGTTTCTCTCGGCGGCTGGCGGCTGGTTGGCTACATCTGCTTGCATGAAGTACTCAGCTTCCTTGGTTTTCGTGATGATTTCTTCTTCTTTTCGGCCACTTCTACGACTGGTTCGGGCTCCGGTATTCTGGTGATTTCTTCTTGAAGTAATTCTGATTACAGACAAATAGTTTGAAGAAAAAAACAAACCCAATTGTGATTGAATTTATAAAAGAGAAGCATTCTGGATGGGGATATTAATTTTCTAAATTCTTTGTATTTATTTATTTATTTTTTCATATTATTCATTTATTTTTTTAAAGAAAAAAACCATTTAGAATATTACATAGCTAACTATTACCTAAAATGAACAAGCAGTCATGATGTGCAGTATTTGAATGGCTTCCAAATCGTACCAAAACTTTAATGCAATAGTTCAAGTTAATGCATGTATTTTTATACTGCCAGCAGATGTCAAAAGTCTATGTTTTCCATGCAATTGTGTACTGTCAAACTGGTGTGTCACATAAGTGCTATTTTGGGGGATGCTAAATTTATGTACTGAAACGACAGTACTTCATGTACCGATAAAATTTGCTGATTTTATAACCCTTCAAAATAGTCTGTGCTGCACTGGATCTTGTGGGTTATTCATTTAGAAAGCACTTGAATTGAAAGACCCAACAATAACAACAATGTAAATTAGAAACCATTAATTAAATTTACTGTTAGGGAGACATTAACCAACCAAAGCCATTCTTTAGTTAAGTAATTTCCTTTTTTTGTTTGGCTTGACAGGATTGGTAGCTGTATGCATTAACAAAAACACAATAACTGCTTCGTACAAGGTTCAAATAAAGCCTTCAAGTACAGGCATCATTTTTTCAAGACACATCGTGAAAATAACTGTGGAAATTTCACTGAAAGACATACACCCTTTTTGAGATAATGGTGTGTTAAACGATCTCATGTCTTATTTCATTCTTATTTCAGGTCTGATACTTGGTTCTTGTAAAGGGCAAAGCAGTTTTCCCTTTGTAAAAGGCACCTTCATGAACATTTCAAGGGGCACCAAGGCAATGGCCAGGGGCATGGAGGCTCACTTTGACTACACTAGAGAATCAGACAACTCATTTACCTGGTTCAACAGGGTCTTCAATATACCTCTGACCATCATCAAAGCCATCCTCGTAACTACCATCCTCTGACATCGTTGGGTCTTCGGATACCGTTGGATCAAACATGTCCACCAGGTATGGTATACAGGTCATGCGCCGGAGGGGATCATCACTCTCCGGGAGAGGGGGGAGGGATACCTCCTCACCTTCCCTTGGGTAGTTTTTCTGAACCCATCTGTTATAAAAAAATATATATATATATATAAACAAAAAACAAATACACCAAATTACTTCAAGGTAAATCAAATCCACTATGCAGAACTATGCAGCTTTTTCATGTACAATATTTGATAATAATTATAAATACTACATGTACTCATTATTTTTACGACAGGCACTCCAAGCTATGTTTGAATTATGAGACCCATTTTGCACATTGTAAGTGTTCACAAGGTGATGTGGATCAATCGGCAGTCAACCACGTCAGAAAACCCCTTCTCTTAACGATTAGTGTACTGGGTTCTTTTACATTCATTACAGAATACACAGGACCTACAGCTTTAAGTCCCAGTGAAGTATCTTGCTCAAGGACATGAGTGCCACACCCTGACAATGCCAAAACTTGAGTCTAGTGCCCCAGAGTAATTGGCAAAGTAATAAAACTGTTTGACAACAAAGTTTCTTCCCAAGGGATGATATTTTTTATACTTACTTGTGATTTTTTACTTCTTGTGTATCAAGTCTCTCATCTGGGTTAGCTTTCAGCATCCCTTCAAAAGAAGATGAATAATAATAATAATAAATTATGCTTATAAAGCACCTTACATTCATGACTGGATCTGCAAGGTTTGAAACGGCCGGTTAAAACCGAGTCACCACTCTTTTATTCAAATTCACAAATGCCTTTTTTTTTTTGTCAAAAAGTGTAATAATGTTGGAAAATCTGTAAACAAAATTCTATAAATTTTTGATTCCTGTCACGTCCTCGGGCTCCGCTTTTAGATGCTCGACGGTTGTGCGTACGCGTGTGCTAATAGATTTTAGAAGGTTTGCGACGCTCGACAGTTTTGCGTATGCACCATGCTAATAGATTTTAGATTGAAAATAATAAATGTTGGTGCTATCCCATCAAGTGACGCTGTACGCTGTTGACTTTTTGTTAACTTGAAAACTGTATTGTGACAATACAAATCCAAATATGGTAACTTTGCTGGACTATTTCCACTAGTGTAACCTTACACGCCATGCGTATGTTTAAACACTTCTCAACGTGTTGATATTGCACATTTAAACATGGCCACATGATCTCCTCTCGAACAATCAAAATGAATAAACTGTCCCAGGTATTTATGAATGACAGATAAAAGATGCAAGCCTGCAATATAGGTGGTGAATGCATGTGTTCTTACCATGGAGTAGATCTGCAAGTAGCGGAGAAACCCCCTGCGGCATAGTGAACTCACCCTTCCCAATGTTCTCAAACAATCTGTAGATATTATCTCCTTCAAATGGGAATGTACCTGTGGTGATGTTGAATCTGTGGATACCATTATCAGAATTAGAAATTAGAAATATGTACAAACTCATTGCAAATACTCAACCTTCAATTGTCTGACCATTCAATATCAATAAGGGAATAAAAGAATGGTCTTACACGGCCGTTAAAACCAGCAGGGTTGTGACCATGCGATAAAGGACCAAGCCGAAGGCGAGGTCCTTTATATAGCATGGCCTTTATCACACAGTCACGACCCTTCAAGGGTTTTTAACAGCTGTTTAAGACCAGGTCACCTCTCTTTCATTCCTATTCATAAATACCTTTCCAATAAAAACATTTTAAAAACCTTTAAAAGTTGAGAACAAATATGACAGTTGTGCCTCAGCTCACCTCGACTTGACTGTCTATCCATTCTAAGCGCTAAGTTGATGTTTAATGGGTCATTTCATGTCAAGATAAAATGCTTTTTCACTTGACCTTGGGGAAAAGTACATTAATTTGCTTGAATAAAAGCAGCCTGGGAATCTCAATACATTGAAAGAGGGAACTTACAACGTCACTCCGGATGACCAGACATCTACTTTAAAACCTGAGAAGCTTTCCAGTCCATTAGCAATCTCTGGAGGCTGGAAGGCTGGTGAGCCTTGACTCGTCCGACATGTATCATCTTTGGTGTAAAGGTCAAGTAACTGAATCAAGAAAAGGTACAAGAATGTAGAGATGTTTTTGAGTACATTTGCATTCATAAGTCTGAATGAGTACCAAAGATAAAGCTTCCACAAAAGCCTTTAATGCCAATCATGAACCAGATAAAAACATATTGGCTCCGAACAGACTTTACTTTTTTTCTATACATTAACTAAACACTGTTTAGGG
>CM037462.1:139817-189817 GCA_021014325.1 Plazaster borealis
ACTTTTATTCTCTGCTCAATTTAATATGGGGAGTCCCTGGTCCCGTCGAGTTATTCTCCCTCCAAATAAAAACACCCCTACACCGGTGTAATTTTCCAAACGTCCGAGCATCAATCTTGAAAAATGTCCCTACACCTCTCGGCAAATAGGACCTTTTTTTCAGGGCCTATGTCATCCAAAATACCTCAAGTTGGAAGTCAACAACCCCCAGGTTACAATTGGGCAACATTTTTACACTCTACCCCTTTTATTGGGCTCTCAAATCTGTCTAATATAGGATATTTTGACCTACAAAATATTCATGAGCTCGACGCTCTGTTTTCTCCATATTTAGTGGGGTGCACCCTATAAAATCATTATAGCGCGCCCTCTTACGGCAGGATTTACCCAACTTAGTGAGAGCCAGTCAAGTTGGGTAAATCCTGTCGTAAGAGAGGGTGCGCTATAACGATTTACAACGAGCGCAGTACACTATCCGCTATCGATCACTGACGTCTTGGGCCAAGACTAGTCCATCAGCTATACAAACAATATTTTGGTGCATGTTTTCGATTTGAAACGGCACCATCTATCAAAATTCGTTTAGAGAAAAAATTATTAAAAACAAATTTCTCGTCGAAAATCGGGCCATGCAACTTGAGCTTGTATCAAATTTCTGTTAATCACCACCGTAATTAGTGAAATTACACTCTGAAAGGTTTGTTGAACTTGTGCTCATTAGAATAATAACTAAATGCTTGCTACTGGAATGTTTATGTTTGGTAAGTAAACGATCTTTTCTTTTGTTTCTGCAGTGTAACAAACGACTGTTTCACTCGTCACATCGACACAATGGAGAAACTCAGAGCAAAACTCATCGAGACAAATGCGACGAACCTGAGACGGCTGGCCAGGTGAGTCAATTAATAAATAATCTAGCGAATCGACACATAAAATGGTGGCCGACCGTCAGGTCGATTGGTTAATAAACCTCATGCTGTTTGCATGAAATAATATTAATTGAGACATCAAAAAGCCAGTTGCCATTAATCTGACCAATATAAGCGCACCTGTGGTCATTCGGGTCTTGAATTAAATTTATTCTCCAGAACGTCTGGAAAATAGTATTTGAATTGAACGCCCCCAATTGCTGATGCTTGATGCTGATGTGTTCATATTGTTCCCAAAAGATGTCACCTTTGGCAACTTAGGTTTTTGCTTGGAGCCAAGCCAAGCGTTCTAACAAGTCAAGTGGTTCACGCTGGTCACTCACTTTGGTTCACCGACCAACAAAGAATTTGCCGCATGGGGGATTTACGCATACGTACGTGTTCAAAAAAAGTATTGATTTTTCCCTTAAGATGGCAGACTTTACAGTGTGTGACGCGTTTATAAATAGGAACCATCTATTAACCATGCGTGGCACCTGCCAGATGCACATTTGACCCTGTACTGTGTGTACAACGCCAGATATCAGCCTTTAGAACCCGCTGGTTGACTGCCAGATGTACCTTTGACCTTATATAATACTGTATGTGTACAATTTTGCAAACACGCGTATTAGTTTAGTAGTCTTGCTTCGTTGCATGTATATCTCTATCCAAAGCATGATCAGAACTATCTCTGCTGCCACCTAGCGTTCCAAAGTCTCCAACTCTTTTGAAATGGAGATCTCATATTTCGTATCTTTGATTCTCTCTGTAACCATTTCAGGAAATTTCGAATCATGGATGACGACAAGAGCGGCTGTCTGTCCCTTGAAGAGTTCACGGAAGGCATCCGTGATATGGGTCTGACTGAGGCGGACATGAGCCAGGAGGAAATCAACACTCTACTGAAGACATTGGACAAAGACGGATCTGGAAGTCTCAACATAGAGGAGTTTTTTGAAGCTGCAAGGGTATTGATAATTTGATTTTTGTTTTAATTTCACAATGTTACTGATGGATGGTTGCTTTTTGAATCAATTGATCAAACTGGCGCGTTGACTATTGGCCGAAGGCGTTACGGATCCGGTGTCACGGGATTTTGTCTCCCGGTGATTCTTTCCCCATACGGCGAGTCACGTGTAAAAAAATTCCGCTTAGGGGACAACCACACAGCTTGGGGAAAAAAATCGTCGATGAAACCGGCTTGTACTCGTACTAACGCGTGTGTTGAACTCTATAAAGTTAAACTAATTTAATATCTCCACTGGTCGTAATGCTTGTTGTTTTTTGCCGTTCCTTCCCCAGCCACCCATGTCCGAGGACAGGAAGAAACTGATCGAGACAGTCTTTAAGAAGGCCGACAAGAGCGGCGACGGCCTCATCACCCCGGTTGACCTGAAGGGTGTCTTCAACGTCACATGGAACCCGGACTTTACTAACGGGAAGAAGACGGAGGAACAACTGTACGTGGAGTTTTTAAATAACTTCGAGCCTGACGAAGCTACTAGAGACGGGAAGGTGAGATCTGGGCCCAATCCGTACCACAGAAGTCGTATAGCCCATAGAATCACGCATTTTACACGACTGTAAAGATTGCCATTGCTGAACCACTTTTATTGGGCTCTCAAATCTGTCTAATAGGCCCTATAGAACATTTTGAGGGCCTACAAAATATTAATCGGGCCGACACTCTGTTTTCTCCCTATTTAGTGGGGTGCACCCTTAGTAACACCATCGGTCTAGTACTAGTTATGCGTCATTGCATGTGTACACTAAGCCATTGTTTGTAAGACCAGTGCCAGTCTTTTTAAAGATTTTTTCGAAATTGTTTTGACACCCCCCACCCCAAATTTCAACTTTTAAATATTGAATGGCTTTATAATATAATCTATACACTGAAGAACAAAGTAATGCCTCAAATGAACCAGGTTTTAGATCAAATTTGATCTAAAATATCTGGTTCATTTGAGGCATTACATCAGTAGTTTTCAATGGCTTTGCCTGGCTTAAACAAACAAATTTGTAGTTTAATCGGGAATGAAATTGAAGATCTTGGCCAGCTGTGTATTTTGTCTTCTTCTTTTTAGTTTGGTTAATATGTATATAATATTGTTTAAACAAAAACTGAATTTCGATTTTCAGTTATTTCTTTTGACCCACCAACCCACGAATTTGGTTAACATTGACTATTCTGAATGGCCCCTAAAGACAGGGACAAGTCTACCACGCACCACCCCTTCAAGACAGTACAGACCTGTAAGATTCAACCAATAACAACTCAAACTTATTATGTATTTTTGACATACGTATTTTTTAATGGAATTAAACACATAGGGCCTACTACATTTTAACTGACTCCTCATACATTTTCCCAACAAGGTTACCGGTGATTGTGTAACTTGGTCTTTAGATTCGCAATAATGTCCAAGAACTGTTTCATGCATGTGTGTTTTTCATCAGATTCCACACTTTCAGGATTGTTTTCCACGGATCTCCTAGTGTTCTCACACTGCCATGAACGACATAAACATAAAGTGACTTCCGATTGGACGGAACGAACACTATTGTGACGTGGTAGTGGGTTATGTGTTGACTAAAGTGTAAATCTTCCCTCTCATGTAGGTGACGCTGTCAGAGTTCATTAGTTACTACGCAGGCATCGGCCAGGCCTACCCTGAAGATGAAGATTTCAAGGTTATGATGAAGTCATACTGGGGAGTCTAAATCACGGAAAAGCTCAACTGAACCACGCAGCTGGAACCACGGAAAGGGATCAGCGATAAAACCACGAAAGAGGCTCCATGATAAAACCACGAAAAAAGGCTCCATGATAAAACCACGAAAAAGGGTTCCTATTACTAAACGTAAACAATCCCTTTAAAGGAACATTACATAATTGGTTTTTGCTAACTGGCAGTGTAAGCACGTTATATAATCCACCGTATACATAAACTGACAAACATGTAGAAGTTTGAGATCGATCGGCCATCTGGGTCACGAGAAAATAGTGAAAAACCGATTACACATTTGCATGTGTTGTACAATGCATGAATAAAACGCTCATGAGCGATAAACTCCAATCGGAAATTAGTTTTATTTATTTCTCATCAAATATGGCATTTCAGACAGAAATATTTCTAGAGATGTTTTCTACTATCATCATCATTAGACCGTGTAAGTTTTATGTAAATCTGTGATCATAAAGAAAATTTTAATTACCAGTTCTGTAACGTTCCTTTAAGCCCCGACACTGACGTCAGAAAAAGGGCAACATAATCAGCATAGACCTGGCCGCAGAAAAACAACAATGGTTGTGTAGTTTGTCCAACAAAATGTATCAACAAACTTATAATTAATTGATCAGTAGGCCTACAATGTAAATCATTTTCTTTAAAACAGACAACAAGTTAATATATACAAATATTCTTTCTCATACACCTTCCATATCGAGGGCTCTGACACTATTCGGGAGAATAAACACATTTTATAGCAAATAACAACCTCAATTAATGTCTTAATTAGAATTTGATTTGTGGTCATTGTGTTGTCTAATAAAAACTGTCGCTTGGTTATACACATAGCATATTGATTTAATAATTCTGCTTTAAACTGCAAGCGAAAATTCAGTGCTTACTGTAAGAGTGTTTCACAGGTGAGCCAGGAATTGTTGCCTTTGCGCTTGCGTACCTCACATTACTAAGCTTTCTTCAAAATGGTGAGTGTAGGTGCGGATGTTTGCTGTTCCGCGATGTTGTTGAAGAGAGGCCCATGTTGAGTTAAACAACAAAATTGTGCTTGTGACCAGAATAAGGTTACCAGCCACAGTACCATTTCACATGTACCATCTGTGACAATATCCCGTTATTTTTTGCTCAGCTAAAAATTGTTCAGCACTATTATTTGCTTAAGCAGCTCTGTGAAATTGGGCAGGCCCCTAGGCTTCATTTGCATTTTCTTAACCACGCTTTCTTAATGGGGCTTTGGAGGCAAACGGAGCCCACGGTGTAACTGAAGCCGAAAATGGAGTTTTGGAAAAAGGCACTACGGCATTCGCTCACGGATGCTAAACGCACTGGGCCCAATTTCATGGCACTGCTTACCAAATAATTCTGCGCTTACGCGCACTGTAACGTGTGTATTTCGATGGGACGCAGCTGGGCTTAAGCGCAGAATTCCACGGTAAGCGGTGCCATGAAATTGGGCCCTGGTAACATGACATCAATACACTTAACGGCTACCTAGCAACGGCAGTAACTCCATGGTGTATAATCGTACTCAATGTCTGTGATTTGTTCAGTACAAGAGTTGTTATCTTTCATTGGAGAGTTTTGATCGTAATAGTTCAATTCAAATATTGGTTTAATGATCGCTGGTTAGAACCAACTATAGTTAACACTTGAAATAGGTATTAGTGTCACAAGGGGTTTCAGACTTTCTGTAGCTATCGTCGAGGTGTGGCCATTTTTTGTTGGTTTCCCTGCATTCCATTCTTGCCAAATAGCGTTGAAAATTGCTATAAATGATCTAGACTTTGTCCCCGTGTTGTCTCAGTTTACGTGAATTATTTCTGAGCGTGACAAAACTGTGTGACTTTACGGTTTAGGAAGTGACAAGACTACCCCATTGCACAGTTTTGCGCCTGCGCTGGTTACACCAACGGAGCTACAGCGTGAAGGGCGCCCTCTTCCGTGAGTATGAGATTTGTTTGTATACAATTAGGCCTACCGTACAATGGCTCCAATCGGGGTAGGCCTATAGTGTAGGGATAAATGGCTCCAATCGGGGTAGGCCTATAGTGTAGGGCAGACATGGGATTTGTGAGAATGAGAAAGAATAAATATAGCTAGAACAACGAGCAATTTTCAAAATTTATTTTGCAAAATGGCTGCCATAGTGCTTGTTCTTCTATATACCTACATTTTTTTCAAATGACGATTCTGCAATAGCCAAATATCTTTCTCATGACATACTCTGTGTGCCAAATTCCATGCTTGTATAAAGGGCAAAATTCCATCACCCACCTACCGTACTAGCATCCCGATTTGTTTGGTATCAGTAATGCAAAACGAGATTTTATCATCAGACTGAACTCGTCACAGTTTGGTGATCAGCCATTGTTACCATGGGTGAAGTTATTCTTTTATATATTATGACACTGAACAAACAACAGCAAACCCCCACAATAAGCCCCTCAAAACCACGACTCTGGTTAAAATTGACGCACCCTGGGAACATGTTCAAGGGCGTCCAACTTCACACTAAAATCAAAGAACACAATGAGCGAAATGATTCCGTTCTCGATACTTGTTTTATTATTTATTATAACATGGGAACAAAACAGACCCCCAATTGTTTTTATAATAAATTAAATAAAAACCAACAACAACAACAACATCGCAAGTGCACGTCCTACTTAACTGTCTAAATCAAAGGACACAATGAGCCCAAAATGATTTATTTGTCGGTATGCACCTCATTGAAAGAAATTACACAAAGTCCTCCAAAACCTAGTTTTGAAAGTCTGGATTTAAATCGGAAACGAAATTTCACAATAAAATGGGCTACAGGTAAACCCCGGTATTCAGTTCAGTTCAATGGGGGCGTTTAGATGAATGGAATCTGCCAACCGTAGCTAAACTAATAATACGTTGATGTTCAGCATTGGATGCAGAATCCATGCATGAAACTCAGTGGGTGACACTCCTTTGCTTTCTACCTACAGTGTGTGAATGTGGATAACTTTCCAGCTGTTTCGTTTTGGTTTATGTAAGTAAACACCCATTTGTATTTTCTAGAATGTACCTATTTTTCTCCGACTCATTGACCGAGAGACCAACATGTAGAGCCTATTTTCCAATATAAATGCCGTGTTCTGTCGATTTAACCACTGACAAGGACTATACCGACCCCGATAACCCCAACCTTAATTTTACTTCCACCTTTGTCTATTTAAGGTAAGAAATAAGTATTGTGTACGATGTTACGATCGTTAACGACTACAACTGGGGCATGGGATGGGCTGAATGATTGGCGGGGCCTGAGTAGGGATTGAGGTGGGATTTGGGGTTCTTGGGGTGAAGAATTGACTCTTCAAACACTCCTTTAATAAAGCCACGCCTACAATGAAATTGAGTGACGGTCTTTCCCCACAGCAATGTACCAAATATAAAGATTCAACTTAGCAAAGCCATCTAACTGCCATTTTACAACTGCAATCTATAGGTCCTAAAAGTCTAATTATTTGACCCATCCTTCGGCAATTGAAAGTTTGTTCAGAATAGTTCAACGCTCTTGAAGAGTAACTTTTGAAGGCCGTTACCCCCTCCTTTTGTTTTCCCTGTTTTGTTTTGTCCTTGATCTCCATAACTGAGGTACCGAAAATAAGAGCACACACAACCACCAAAGTCACGTTGTACGTTGCCGATTATAACCATATGTTGTTATTTGTTAGTATTGATATTAATTTTCATAACTTACTTAGCCTAATGCTATGCTTTCTCAATTCGTTGTTTTTACATTGAAATTTGTGTGTGCTACATAATTGTTTATATAAATTCCAATAAATTGGCCAGCGTGTATAGATGGTGGCACTATCATTTGTTTTACCATTTTGGGTTTTGTTAGTTAATTGTTAGTTAATTCAGTAAAGACTAAATTTGACTTTTAATGATTCCTCTCAACTAAATTTTCAAAGATTTATTGGGGGAAAAAAAGATTTCGAATCCAACGGCCACTTGGGAAGTCAGTGTAATGAGCATTTTAGACAACGCACGCGCTTTTGCTTTATGAAATACCATGGTCATGATAGAGCTAAGCAGTAAATATTACTGAATCATTTTTTGCAAAGCCAAAATGAGCAGGATACCAGTTCAGATGGTATATGCGACATTATTTTTTGGATGGTAACCTTTTTTTGTAAGCATAATTTGCTTTGTGCTTTACTTCGAAGTTGCAAGAAAATAATGAAAGAAAAAACACCCTTGTTGCAAAGAATTTTTTGGTTTCAGATGCCTGAGGAAGGCTTCTTGCCTGAAGCCTTTCTCAAAATCAAATTTTGTGGGTGAAAAATTACCTCTTTCTCTTTAAACCTTCTTTACTTCAAAGGGGTCGTTTCTAACAATGTTTTATAATATCAACAGCTCACCAGTGCTGTTTACCAAGTAGGTTTTTAAGGTCATTAACTTGTGGAGTAATTACCAAAAGTACACCCTGCCTTTAAGCAGCTTTATCAAATTGGGGCCATATTGTCTGTACATGCAATTTGACTCCAAAAATGACTGATCGAGGGCCTCGGGTGACATCAATACAAGGAGTGTCACTTGCAAGTTATAGTTTTACCAGCGCCATATGCTGATGATCTGTGTATTATCATAATGTATGTGTGTAAAATAGTATCTTCGGCGGTTTCGCCCAACACACGAACATTAACTCTGGTTTTCAAATAAGGCTTGACCTAGGATTTCCTCGACTTGTCTTTTCAGATTGAAACCTTAGGCAGATTAAAGACTTGAAAATGGAGAAGTTGAGATCCAAGCTGCTTGACAGTGGGGTTGAAAATATCAAGAAACTTGCAGAGTAAGTATTGTAGAGTAAACTTTGAGTAGACAGAAATACTTTGACTGCTATCCCACACCCAAAAGAATGACACAAAACGTTGGGTGCTCGGAAAACGGACGTAACGAAAGTGTAACCGGAAAAGGCCTTAATAAGTGCAAAATTGCAAGAAAACTGAGCGTGAAAGTTTGATCGGTTTTCTGCAATTCATAAATCAGTAAAGGAAGATTAAATCCTGCATGGGAATGGGAAAACATATTTTTGGGGGCTAATCCTCGCAACAAAAATGTAACAGTAATGACACATTTTTAAAGGGCCATTTTTATGCTTATGACCTTCTGTTGGTTGGACAAAAAGTACAGAGTCTTACGCCTTTCTGCCTGGCACACGATGACATTTAATGGCACATTTTGAGTGATTGGGTATAGACCCTATAGGCCAAAAACGTGTGTTCGAATTAACCGTTGTATTAATCCGTCTGTTGGGCGTATAACCAAAATTATGTTTTCCAAGTTTTAAGTTGCCGGATTTTTGAGTGCCAAGATAAAGGTTTTGTGATGGTTGTACAAATAAGAATAGCAGGAAACTTTCCTTTATAATTTTTTTTACAGAATAACAAAATGACCCTCTGAGAAATATTTATGTCTAAAGACCTGTACTGCTGTGCGCGAGAAAAACTGTCTCACACAAAAACATCAAATTAAAACGTAAAAAACAGGGCACGAGACATTTCCCGAAATACTGATCACTTGATCTGTCAGCTGGGAGCTGTTTTTCCTCCAAAATAATCAATTATACTTTTAAACCTTAAACTTGAGAGTATAGCGTTCTTGGTTCCCAACTCTTACTTTGTATAATAGTTCATATCATTTCGTGTGTATTTACCTCTGATGACCCCGGTTCGAGTCCCACCGTATAGACTGGATCAGAGGTTTCGTGTGGATTGGGTTTTCAGTCCATACCCGATTCTCGTGCTGTGTTTTCCCATTAGATCTTCCGTGCAATGCACTTTGAGGGTCCGTTGGTTTCATCACCCCCCCCCCAATGATTTAAAATACATTAAACAAATACATATTTGCAGCTAAAAAATACCTGAATATTATTTTCGTCTGATGCCAATATTATTTATCCTTTTTTATCCAGTCTTCTTAGCAAGATGGATAGAGACCAGGATAATGTTCTGTCTCTGGAGGAACTCTCTGCCGGGATCAAGGAACTTGGTCTTGAAATGAGCGAAGAAGAAGTCGCGACCGTCTTCACCGAACTCGACACAGATGGGTCCAAGACGTTGGATTTGAATGAATTTTTCGTAGCTGTCAGGGTACGTTTTTTGCAATAAGAAGTTTGTGGTTGTTATAGTAACACTGGAGGTACACTGGAAAAGGAAAATCAATTGGTAGGGTTTAAACAAAACCTAAACCTAGAGTCATATAATAGGCGTACGACCCGGGGGTAGTTGCCCTTCCAAATTCGGGCAAAACAGTGGGAGGAATTTCGGGAAAGCAAGAAGAAGAAGACAGTTGGACAAAGAAAGCAAACGAGACGTTTTACCTGCATTGGAAATTAGTGCCTATGTTTTATCTGTGTAAAATGTCGGGCAAATCCGTGTAAGATTTCGGGCAACTGTAACAGTTGAAGACACTTCATTTTGTTCTGTACTCAAATTAGCAAACTTAAAAATATATTTGTATGCATTAAAAGTAGGCAATCCTCTTAATAAGCTTTTGCAGTTTGACATTAGGCCTACTGCTAAACAATCAATAGACAATACATGTCTCTCGAGTATTTGAACATTAGGGACCATAGGCCTACATTCCTTTGATGGGTGAAAGAACCACTTCACCTTGGCCCGATTTCATAAAGCTGTTAAACCGGTAAGCAATTGTTGTGTGCTTACCATAGCAGAAAAACATGCGTATTAAAGCAAAAGTGTATTTTATAAACAAACGAGAAGATTTGACAGCACGTGTGTGTGCGTTAACAATGGGTTTGTTTCGGTGCGTCATCAGTTAACAATAGTAACCTTTGTTTTGTGTTCGAGTTAGCAGTAATTTTGTATTATTTTTTTAATCTTCGGACACTAAAAACAATTGAAATAAAAGTTCTTCTAATGGCTGCTCCGTATAAGCAGAAAACGTTTGCTTACATGCTTTATGAAACCAGGCCAATTGTCCCGACATTCGAATGGAGATCAACTTGATTATTATTGTATTAAAATCATTTTCAAGAAAGATTTTCCTCACTATAGTCAATCCATTTGATTACGCATTCATAGGGCTGCTTGTCAGAGGCTAAACTCGACATCGTCATGCAAGCCTACCACAAGCTAGACAAGGATGGTAGCGGTGTGATCGACATGGACGACTTGAAAGACGGCTACGACTTCAAGAACGCCCGCGCACGCAATGTGATGACGAACGAAGAAGCGGCCAATCGTTTTTTGTTGATGTTTGATAAGGACGGCGATAAAAAGGTAAGATTTCCGCGGTAACCTCATCAAAAATATCTCAACAAAACTAATGATAGAGTGTTCGAAAAGCAACACCGCAAAAAGCCTTTTAAAACTAAAATGATCAAAACAAAATTGGGCTGTTTTGTTTTTCTACAGGGTGCCATAGAAAACTAACCGAGGTTGTATTATGTATAGAAGTCTGAAGGTTTCGTTTTTCTATATAAATTTGTTTTACCTTTCAGGTGACTAAGGAGGAATTTTTGAATTATTATGCTGGGATGGCTCGTGCGTCCGACGCTAAATTCACCAAGATGGTGAAAGATACATGGAAGCTTTAAAGACGCAGTGAGGACTCCACCAAGATACTTGGGAATACCTGAAGGCGAGGTTAGAAGAGTGTGACCTCATACAATAAGACTTCAACTTGCCACTGTTTACCTTAATATAATCTTGTTTTTGCTTCAGCTACGTGAACAGCTATAGCCTCGTGTACAATTATGAGAGATGGACATTATCATGGGTGCAAAATATTTTGAGCATTTTGTTATTGTATAGCTGTGCGAGAATAAAAATTATTTCTGAAGCGATGACATAATTATTTGAGTGAGAGCTCTGCTAGAGTGCTAGCGTCCTGGGTTCAAACCCCACCGTGTAGCCTGTGGCTAGCTCTACATGACTCGGGGTTAATACACCCTACTTATCATACATCGGTTATAGGGGTAAAACCAAATTATGACAATGACAACTGAGTGATATACATACTCACAACTAAAATATTATTGTATATTATCCCCTCATTAAACCTCGAAATACCATGAATATCAAATTACAAAATTTAATATTAAATTTTAGGTGTGAGTCACATGAGCTAGAACAATTTGTTGAGAATATATGACCCTTCAAGGGTTTTATTTATTTAGCTTGGAACATACAAGATCCCATCGTAAATTCAGACTACTTGTGGCGAAGTTGATTTGGAGATAGATTGGGCACTTTGCCTGATAAAGATACATCAATTAACAGTTTATTGCATATCCAAACATTTCTTTAATGATGTACCAGTCTATAAGCCTCCTATCATATCAACGTTTTTAAAACTAAACCTATTATACGCAATGTTATAAATTATTAATGAAATCATTCTTTTTAAAGCGACTGAATTTTGAAGAAATTTTAAGAAAATAACCGAGTGAAATACATTTTTATTTAAAATTAAAACCAAAAATCTAATCTCTATAAATTTTATTGCACATTGTCAAATGCACGTTTTCAAAATGACTGAAAGCAAAAGCCGAGGTTTGGAAAAGTGTCATCGCTAATCATCATCGATATTGGTTATCGATTATTGATTTATGAGCTTAATGCTTAGTTCAATCAAATTTACTGGCACTATAGTTGCTTATGCGAAACTTCATTGTGTAAATTCGCTGGGTTTCAGCTTGATGTTATCCAAATAAACCGTTACAATGAATGTACAAATTATGCATATTTCACGAACCAAAAGGCATTACTTAATTTTTGAAAACGAACGCCACTTTTCAACGGAATTTAATCTAATTTGTTCAAGATAAAGTTCTTGAAGTAATTTAATAACAGGTTTTCCCGTCCAATTTCACTATAACGCCTGGCTCATTCAATTGATTGAAACTAAAAGATCTCGCAGATCTTCTCAACAACCAACAAGAATTATTCAATGTTTATTCTGACGTCTTAAACCTGTGGATGCGCAGATTTCTTTCTTTAATTAAGACAAATGGTAACCCATGGAAACATTAGGAAAATTGTATCCACGTGTGCCCAATTGTAAATGTATCTCTATTCCTATAATATACATGACCAGATAACCAACACGTCAACAGATCTACGGGTGTATCAGCAATAAGTGTAACAAACAATCAGTTTTCCTTGTGGTTTATTAGTTTAAAACAAAATACATCAAATAAAACCCCCCTATCAGAAGGAAACAGAACAGCAAAGTTAAATGACAAGTAAACTTACCAACAAAAGATCCCCCTCATAAGTCGATTTATAACATCGATGTGTTTTTAAACTTATAAAGAGTAAGGAAAAGTGAAGAAGAAAATTTCTTAACCTAGGCCTAATTTAATTTTATTATTTCGTCACAAAACACAAAGTGATGTGCTATTATAGTCTACAATTAGGAAAGCAAGGAATTTGAAAAACGGACCTTAGAAGATAAGAAAAAAAATGTAAATTTAAAGAAATTTGTATTTGAATGACCAAACAGTGAAAATGATTGCCCGCACAAATTAATATGAAACGAAAAAAAAACAGTCGAATGTCTCATGCACCCAGACGTTTGCAAATTTTTGGAATGCTTCGAAAGTTAAGGTGCCAAAAACAAAAAGTAAGAATCCTACAATGAAAGTTTTGAATGCACCAACCAAATTGAATGCTCCAAAGACGAAAAATAAACCTCAAATTCATGCGAAGTTGAATGGCTTTTAATGGTAATGATCAGAACAAAATTGGAAATTGGCCGGGAAAATTTATAATTATTTAACAACTGTTCATAAATCCAATGCCAACTAATTTAATTACAAACTCTTAGTATGGTTTGTATCGGATATCGAAACTATAGGCCTTATTATAGGTAATAATTATAACTGAAATGTGGAATAATAATCTGGTGTATTTATTATTGTAACTTGGATTGAAAAGTTTGTCAAATCAAATCCTGCAACATTTTATGCAGAATAAAAACAAAGTAAAACGAGAAAAGCTTGGCCCCTTATATGTTTGCAGATTTTCCTAATCACTATACCATACCTTGTGTTGAGATCCGCTTCATATGCTAGGCGACTACTCTTCCAAACGAAAACCATGGACTTGTTTCATCAATCACCCAGCCAGCAAAGGGATGAGACTCGCTTACCAGGAAGCTGCCCTGCCTGCCATCATAGAGATGAGGCTCGCTTACCAGGAAGCTGCCCTGCCTGCCGTCATAGCAATGAGACTCGCTTACCAGGAAGCTGCCCTGCCTGCCGTCATAGCGATGAGGCTCGCTTACCAGGAAGCTGCCCTGCCTGCCACCATAGCGATGAGGCTCGCTTACCAGGAAGCTGCCCTGCCTGCCATCATAGCGATGAGACTCGCCTACCAGGAAGCTGCCCTGCCTGCCGTCATAGCGATGAGGCTCGCCTACCAGGAAGCTGCCCTGCCTGCCATCATAGCGATGAGACTCGCCTACCAGGAAGCTGCCCTGCCTGCCGTCATAGCGATGAGGCTCGCCTACCAGGAAGCTGCCCTGCCTGCCATCAAAGGCATAAGGCTCGCCTACCAGGAAGCTGCCCTGCCTGCCGTCATAGCGATGAGGCTCGCCTACCAGGAAGCTGCCCTGCCTGCCGTCATAGCGATGAGACTCGCCTACCAGGAAGCTGCCCTGCCTGCCGTCATAGCGATGAGACTCGCTTACCAGGAAGCTGCCCTGCCTGCCGTCATAGCGATGAGGCTACCAGTCGGTTCCAAGACTACTCTAAATCTTCAAGCATCAATGCGCCCTCAGTTCTTCGTTGGATTTTGTCAACTTTTATGCTTCTTCGTACACTTTTCTTTTTCATTTGCACCTTTGGCTGTGCCGCCACACGCGCCACAATTCCAAGCGAACAGCGTATACAATGCGTATACGGTGTGTGGTCATGCTAGCTTAGTTGTGAAATGATGCAATCGGATACCATTTTGTGTACTTGGTAATCGGGTTACAGTTGGCTCAAGTCTATTCCTATGACAAATCCTTAATCTGGGGGCGCACTTCTGAGCGCACGGTAAGTAACGTGACATATAATACGAACCTTTGTCTCTGGCTGAAGGAGGTTAATTCGAAAGAGGGCGCTATCGGATGAGATTCATCAGAGCCGTATATTGAGATTCATGGGGGACAGAATCTCGTACCACACCAGAGCGATACTATAGGGTACTACAAGTAAAATCTCATCTTGGCCCCTGGACCACTGTTTTTACAAACCCAATAATTACTTCATTGGATAGACATTGACGCATTGGCTTATCTGATGAGCTTCATACATGAGTCCATACACACAGCTCCAGTGTTGCATACACTCTGTCGACATTCCTTTTCCAACACTGTAAAAACACTGTGTATAGACATGTGTAAGTCCACATAGTGTTTCAAGTCCCTATACGTTGTGTGAACCTCTTTTGGTCTCAGGTCCACACTTCGTGTGTAACACTTAGAGGCACTGAACACGTTTGGAAATTGTCAAAGACCAGTGTTCTCACTTGGTATCCCAACATAAAAATTATGCATAAAATAACAAGCCAGTGAAAATTTGGGCTCAATTGGTCATCGAAGTTGCAAGAAAATGATGAAAGAAAAAACACCCTTGTTGTACAAATTTGTGTGTGCTTTCTGATAGGAATAAAAACTTCTTGAAAGAAGTTTTTATTATTTTAGTGAGAAATTACCTCTTTCTCAAAAACTACGTTACTTCAGAGGGAGTCGTTTCCTACAATGTTTTATACTATCAACAGCTCTCCGTTGCTTGTTACCAAGTAAGTTTTCATGCTAATATTTGTTTTGAGTCATTACCAAACGTGTACGATACCTTTAACGACATGTGCGTCTACTAAGTCAAAGAAGTACACACACACATTCTGGCAGGTAACCGCTGGGGTGTAGTAAATTAGCATTAGCTGAAGGAGGTTACTGATTCAGAAGAGCGCTAACAGACGAAATTTTTACAAAATTCGCCATTTGTTTATGTTGTTGTTGTTGTTGTTGTTGTTGTTTTGTCAGTAGTTGGCGAATCAAAACTGCCCGCTGGCTGACATCATTCAGTCTGGTCGGTGATTTTCCTTGCGGCAGGGACCAGACAGTAAAACGACTTTGGCTCGTTGTAGTACAATCCATGCAGTTAGGTACAATTGACGAAACTTAAAGGAGAAAGCACTCATAAAATAAAAAGGGGTTTGGGGTTTTCCTCCCACATCTAAAACTTAACATTTCTTGTTTCCTATTCATTCTTTTTTGCGGTAATTGTGCTGTTGTATGTGTAATGAAAAAAAAATCATAATAATAAACAAATAAATTAATTAAAGGCACTGTACACTGTACAAAATGTATATTAGCATAAAAACTGACTTGGTAACGAGCAACAGAGAACTGTTGATAGCAGGGGCGGATCCAGGATTTTCCAAACGGGGGGCGTGAAAATATACCAAGCAGCAAAATCTTCCCTTCCCCATTTCTCCCCCCCTTCTCTCTCTCTCCCTCTTTTTTTCTTTTCTCCCTCATTTTTTTTTTTTTTATATGAAAATGGGGGGCGTGCGCCCCCACGTCCCCCCCTGGATCCGCGCCTGGATAGTATAAAACGTTGTGAGAAACGACTCCCTCTGAAGTAACGTAGTTTTTAAGGTAATTTCTCACTAAAATAATATAAACTTCTTGCAAGAAGTTTTTATTCTGAAAGCACATAGATTTGTACAACAAGGGTGTATTTTCTTTCATCATTTTCTTGCAACTTCGATGACCAATTGAGCCCAAATTTTCACAGGCTTGTTATTTTATGCACATGTTGGGATACACCAAATGAGAACACTGGTCTTTGACAATTACCAAACGTGTACAATGCCTTCAAATAAAAATATTTCGAAAAATCCCCAAATGAAAGCAACTTGTCAAACAATGACAGTTCATAAAATTAGACTCTCCTTTCAAATTCTTTCAGCTTTCGATAAAAAAAGGGGGGGGTGGGAAGAATCTCTAGGAAGAACCCTCCCTCCGAAAATAAAAATGAAAATTTGACTGAAAAATCACAAACAATCCTGTAGCGCTACAATCACATTAAGTTATCTGCTTGGAGACCTTTTAAAGGCACTGGACACTATTACTCAAAATAATTGTTAGCATAAAAACTTACTTGGTAACGATCAATGGAGAGCTGTTGATAGTATAAAACATTGTGAGAAACGACTCCCTCTGAAGTAACGTCGTTTTTGAGAAAAAAGTAATTTCTCAGTAAAATATTTGAATTCATTTGGAGACCTCACGCGTGAGGTCTCGAAATCACATCTGAAAGCACACAAGCGTGTGACAAGGGTGTTTTTTCTTCCATTATTATCTCGCAACTTCGATGACCAATTGAGTTCAAATTTTCACAGGGTTGTTATTTTGTGCATATGTTGAGATACATCAAGTGAGAAGCCTGGTCTTTGACAATTACCAAGTGTGTCCAGTGTCTTTAAAGTAATTCGTGTTTCTTTACCATTTTATTTTCTCAAGGGGAGGGGCTAAGCAACTTTATTAAAACTGCCCCTCAACCCTCCACCTTACCTAAACAAAACTGAAATAAATAACTGATTTATTAATTTATTTAAATACAAATATAAAAGGGGGAACAAACTTAGTGGGGTGCACCCAATATTGGTCACATGGTCATCCCCTTTAAATTGTTGCTTATCTCCTCCTTGTACTGCATGGATTCTAGTACCGCACGATGCTTAGCGTAGAGAATTAGAAGGTCGTCAGTAAATGATTTGGCAAGCTCGTGACGACAGGGGGTTTTCACTTTCCATCTTGAACCAAAATGAGTTGATTTCACTTGAATTTTGTTAATCTAATCACAGATAATTGTTAAAATGATCGCGAAGAAACGTAAAAAGTTGCGGATATCGAAGGGAAAGCTGGTGATGAAGGACAATGGTGCTACAGTAAGTCGATGTTTTTATTTCAAATGGACCAGGAAGGTCATGAGGTTTTTTACGTGATGTTGATAGACGTGTACATGTACAGCCAGTCATATGTGTCAACTAAACTCTGATAATGGTGTTGCAATGTACACATTGATTTGAACTATGAAGGTCATAGATTTATATAACATTCAAAAGTCTGATACAAGTGATTAGAGTATGACATAGTTAGTATGTGATAAGTGTTATAATACCATTGTTAAAGAATATCTAGCCTTCAGGTGACCTCCGCAAGGAACTCAAGGATCATCCAGTGCTGAGCATCAGCTTATAATTTTTTATTTATTTTTTTTTTTATATTTTTTTTTTTTTTTCACATGTTCCTTGTCCTGTTGAGTAGCCCTTCCTGTGTCCTAATTGCCAATTTTATCCTTATGCCAATTTTATCCTGCCAATAAAATAAAATGACATTATTGTGAAAATAATAAGAACGTTTCGACAACCAACATAACTCAACTGACATGGAACAAACCAGAACCACAAAAGAGAACCAACACACAACACACAACACTTTTTTCTTTCCGGCGGGGCGCAAGACGGAGTCAGCGCTGCCCAGACTTATTAACTTATTCGAAAAATAATGTCATTCATGGATGAGATTTTTTTGAACTCAGCAAAAGTGTAATTAAAGGCACCAAATAAGAGAATGGAGAGTCAGCTTCTCTCACATTAGGTGAAAATATTTTAAACTGTTACTCAAAATTTTGTTCGCATTGTAAAGGATCTTTATACCCAGGACGTCAGTGCAGTGGCACTGACTGACGTCCTACCAGGGCTAAAGAATATCTGAATATAGATGTTATAATATGATTATTATTGTTTGTATGGGCTGCTGTGTACTACTACTGATCCAGCAGTCTAACTCTAAATTTCTAATAACTAAACTAGGCCTTAGTCTAATTTGAAATTTATGACTTTAACAATCGTACTTCGTGCCACAGGCAAACATACATGTTTAGACTGTGTTTAGCGAATTTGCTAAGATTTTCAGCACATCGCCTTCTCAAAAAATTGACCAAATGACGACCAAAAGATGAAGTACCAGGGGCCGATTTCACAAAGATCTAAGATTGATCTTAACTTCAAATCAATCGTAGTTGCTTAGTAAAGTGTGATGTCACAATACAAATCACTTGGTGATACTAAAAATTTGTCTTGCGATGAATTTGATTGCTTTGTGAAATCGGCTCCAGGCATCTTCTGCTGTGCTCCAAATTGATGTTTTGTAGTCCTGACTAAAATCATGGAATTGTCGGTACATTCATGATTTCTCTTTATGAGTTCAAACAGGACACTCTCTGATAATCATGCTGATGCATTATGGGCAAGGTTTTAGCCAGGATTTGGTAAAAGGGTGTCCAAATTTGCTGGAAATTTAAAAACTGGGTGTCCAAATTATTTGTTTACAATACATTTACATGTAAATGAAAGATAAAACAGGGTGTCCAAATTTAAAACAGGGTGTCCAAAAGACACCCAAACACCCCTCTGGCTAACACTATGATTATGGGATCTGGATATTGAGCGCATTCTACTGATTTTACAATTTTGCACGTTAACAATCTACAGCTTCCAAGGGCAAAATTATGTGCAATGTGCATTTTTGTCTTCAAATATTATCCTAGGATTTTTGTCTTTGGCCATTGCTTATATGACACAAAGCAATCTGCGTCTTTGAATTGGGCAACTTGAAAAAGTGCTGGTTTATGTCTAACCACATCGTCTCCATTCCACTTTAGCAGTATTCATCATCCAGAAGACAAACAAGAACAGAAAACATTGATTGAAACATCAAATTGTCAAACCATTAAAGGCTCAACAATTTTGTTAAAGATTCTTACATAGCACTTCCATAGACTTCCCTATATTTATTTGTCTTTCAAATGTTAATTTTTCACTAATCAAGTTATGTTTTTATTGTGATTTTTTACAGGGCATTGGTGCACCTAGTATCTATCATGCGCTAATTGTAATCTTTCTTGAGTTCTTCGCATGGGGACTTCTCACAAATCCAATGCTCACGGTAAGTCCAAAGCTTATAAACATGTAGATGAGCTTTATTTGCTTTGTCCAATGGTGTAGCCATGGGGTGGGGGGGAGTTCGAACCCCCCACCCCATGATGGCAAAAAAATAGTTGACTAGAGAAATGGAAAGTGTGAAATACGGTACCCAGCCCAACTTCTCAAACTCTTCATGTGTTATCATGTTTGTATTTTCATGATCACGCAAAAAATAGTTGATGGCCTGACGTTTTGACTCGAGAGGAGTCTTTCTCAAAAGCTAAACAAATATATTGAATATGTGACAATTTTGTCGAAGAATATTTTTATATTCTGCGCCTCTATTTGCACGTTTTGAAACATTTATGGGAGATATGCAATGTATCGCCACTACACAGCGATGTTAAGGAGCTTCTCAAAAGTCAGAATGGTAGAATTGTTCTAATTGGATCCTTATTGGATAAATATTCCAGCGCATGCATGTGGACCATTCTGTTGGACCACCGGAACGTTCCATTGGAACTTTCAAAATACTAATGCGCGCATTCACTTATGTAGGATTGTTCCCATACTTCGGCAAAATGATGCAGTCTGGTGGAACTTCTGGTGGTCATAAGGATTGGGGCGTATTTTGCTCATGACAGTTTTTATGGGCTAATGTTGGGGGGGGGGGTCACTAGGTATAAATAAGGTCTTGCACTGGATACCAGATGATCTGAATTTTATGACAGATAAACATTGCGATTGGGGACTCTGAGATACGTCTTGGACAGTGTAGGTGGCAGCAAACATATCGGATAATTTTCTGTTGTTTAACGTTTATCTGAGCATGTGCACATTTCCAAGACCATTGGATTTACCTTGTGAGTCTGTCGCCACCTAGCATCCTAATTGCAACTGACTGAATACTTCGATTGGCACTTCTGGCATCATCTAAGACTGCTGGGATTGGCTAATGAGATTGTAAAAATCCTTGTTCAGGATGTAGTGATGCATGATGGGAC
This sequence comes from Plazaster borealis, assembly GCA_021014325.1. Lineage (NCBI taxonomy): Eukaryota > Metazoa > Echinodermata > Asteroidea > Forcipulatida > Labidiasteridae > Plazaster > Plazaster borealis. The sequence goes on from CM037462.1 coordinate 160,466, forward strand.
TGCTTGTACTGCTGATATTGGCACAATGCGCACAATCACAATAAGTAGGCCTATACACAACAAGTTCTGTTTCAAGCTGCGTGTGTACTTATCTGATCCAATTAGAACTTTCTCACTGTTTCGTCATTTAATACGCAATGCAAATCATTTTTACGGATTGTGTAATTATGCTTGGCATATTCTTTCATTTTTACGCATTGCACACTACGCACTACGCATTACGCATATTGCATAACTCACACATGGGTATCTGGCCTAAGTTGTGCATGTGTGTGGATGAGCTTTTGTTTGCAAAGCAATTCATTTGGACAAAGGAACAATCTTTGACAATTGGAAGAAAACAAAGCTGAAGTGGTACGCACAACTGTCAACCTCTGCTTTGATTCATGGTTTATGTAGTCATATGAAAGTTGCCAGTTAAAAGTAGGCTGTTGCTTTTGTGATACCACATGGATTACTGCTATCATGCCCTTAGCACAAAGGGTACCAAGCAAAGATGACAGGGTGCGAAATTAAGAAAATTTGCTGGTTGCCCCAGGGCAACCACAACTGAAAATCAGGTTGCCCGGAAGTAATTTTGGTTGCCCGAATATAATAATGCTTTGCGCATTGCATGCTCTGTATAGGGTATCGAAACGGAAAAACGGACATCGCCGATCGTGAGTGGGTCTCATCGCCGTGATTTGAAGTAATTTTTGCTGATTTCGATACGTGTTCTTCATCATCCGTTTATCCGGCATCGGTATTGCCCCTTACGGGTGTTTTATCCAACGTAAAACCAAACTTCAGGAGGCTCATTGTGATTGTCACGTCATGAAACTTTGTCAAGTTTGACACATAAACACGTGAATTAAATCATAGCAGCGAGTAATATTCATTGCGCGCGCTCACACAATGTTCGCTAGCTGTCCCCACGCTCGTTATAATATGTGCAGCATAACGACTGCGGGCACCAGTGAATCATGGAAAGCGCAATTCATGGAAAGTGCGTGTGTCTACGCGCAGTCTACATCTATTTTGTTACTTGTGAACGTTCTGTTCCAACTATAGAATCGACCTAACTATAGTTGGGCCCGGGCCAACTGTGTTTTGGATTGGGCCTGTGCCCAACTATTTATAGTTAGGCCGGTTCTATAGTTGGGATGGAACATGACCACGTCGCGTCGAGTCCTAGATCCGAATAAGACAACGTACGGTACATCGTGCACACATTATCCGCTACCATGCCGCTACACAGTCAGTGCCATCGCGCTGTGTGCATCGCGTACGTGCGCTGACGCTGGAAAGTTCGCACATGGTTCGCGGTGGACGGCGTGATTTAAAAAAATAAATAATTATTGTTAAACGCTTTCGGTGAAGTATCAACATCGTAACTATTTTTCATGAAGCTTTATGTGGAAAATTCAAACGATCTTTGGAGCTGGCACAATAATAACCTGGGTAGGCCTAAATTCTTATTTTTTTTAAAGGTTGCCCGACGGGCAACAACGGTTTGATCACGGGTTGCCCGAGTGATTTTTTGGTTGCCCCGGGCAACCGGGCAACCGTTAATTTCGTACCCTGGATGACCACTGTATGATACTTATTGTCATAGTTGGTTAAAAAAGGCTGTTGATTTTGTGATTACTGCTATCATGCCACTAGCACAAAGGGTACCAAACAAAGATGACCACTGTATGATACTTATTGTCATAGTTGGTCAAAAAAGGCTGTTGATTTTGTGATTACTGATATCATGCCCTTAGCACAAAGGGTACCAAACAAAGATGACCACTGTATGATACTTATTGTCATAGTTGGTTTGATATGTTACAGTGTTTTGATTTCTGACAGTCCCCTCGTCTGATTTGATGAGTCATCTCACATCACCTCATACCCCTAGACTGAACGGAAGTCTTGAGGTCAACTGGGGTCACAGCCCTAATCACAGCCAAGCTAACACACAAGTGAAATGAAAAGTAATCCAGGAAGGAGGAAGACAATTACAAACTACGTACTACCATCATGCATTAAGTATGACATCACTTCCTGTCCATGGCCTTACCATGGAGATGACCTGTAAACCACTTGTCAAAAAGCCAATAGACTGTGCAAGTCTCGCGCATATTTGAACTTCCGGGACCATTGTGGTCCCAACCATATGGAGATTTACGTGGGCAAGATTTTGTTTTGTCAATTATTTTAGTTTAACGTGGTTTATGACCATGAAAAATATATATGTTGTTGGGAATGTAATAATTAGTAATAAAAAATAGGAAAGTAAAATCAACAATATAACGAAGAAAACCCGAGAATTAAACTTGACCTCGGCTTCCGGTTGCTGCACAAAATTAAGAATGTTGTGCTCACCTCCGATCACAAAACTTGTTTTTGATGCGCGATGATAATCGCCAGATGCTGTAATTAAAATGTGAAGCCTTTTCATAGCAGTCTATGGTTGTTGAGGCTTCAGCGTCCTCTACAAACTGTGTCAAACGTAAATTTTACGCCCGTGTGACCTTCGCGATACCACGTAAGTGGTTTCTGAAAAGTTAAGATCAAATTTAAGCATCCTTGTCCCAGAGTTTTAATTTCGCTTCAATAATAATTAACACATTATTTGTGTATTTGTTAGTAAAACTAAAACTGATTTTATAAACATGTCATGAGTATTTTTGTTGTTCAGATTTTATCATTGAACATAATTTAAAACAAAGATTTGATTTCAGAGAAAACAATGTTCTTCGTTTGACGTGTTTTCTCGTTCCGATACCCGCGAGACTTGCACAGTCTATAGCACTGTAGCAAACATTGCAGTGATTTTTCTATGACAACTACTCATCACTACAATATGCTTTTTGTATTTTACCTCTATTTTACAGGTGCTACACGACACATTTTCAGAACACACCTTTCTTATGAATGGGCTAGTCCAGGGTGTAAAGGTACGTCTGTCATTACATTTTGTTTTGTCCCAAACAAATTACTGAAACTGCAAACAAAAAGCAAAGAGATATGACAAAAGAATTTGATAACTGTTCCATGAATACTGAATTTAGGGTCATTTACAAAATCTATTTGGCTCAAAATATCCTTTGGCCCTGTTGCCTTCTGGCCTCAGTACAACGATTTGAGTGTTGAATAGAAAACTTACTGTTGAGCAAGTCAGGGGTTAAGTGGATTTGTCCCTCTCCAAACATGTACCTTGGCACTGGTACTTGATCTTGATGTTTCACCAATATTAACAAATATGTATAGTAAGTTTTGTAACGTTTTCAGGTCACAATGCCATGTGACTATTCCCCTGTATTTTAGAGTCCATTATCATTTCTTAATGCCCTGTGACTATTCCCTTGTATTTTAGAGTCCATTATCATTTCTTAATGCCCTGTGACTATTCCCTTGTATTTTAGAGTCCATTATCATTTCTTAATGCCCTGTGACTATTCCCTTGTATTTTAGAGTCCATTGTCATTTCTTAATGCCCTTTGACTATGCCCTTTGACTATTCCCTTGTATTTCAGGGTATATTATCATTCCTTAGTGCCCCATTACTGGGGGCGCTCTCTGATGTCTGGGGGCGTAAATCATTCCTGCTTCTCACAGTCTTCTTTACTTGTATGCCTATACCTCTAATGAGAGTCAGTGCATGGTAAGTAAACAAATAAATAAACAACAACAGTCGCCACTCTTTTATTCCGTTATTCAAAACCACGGTGGGTTATATTGAATGGTCAAACGTAGAACAGGTACAATGATTTTTACTCTGTTTAATTTTAAAAAGAGTCAAGTTGGCAAAAACATGCATTGTTTCTTACAGTGTTTGGATGTATACAGACACGTACATTGTATAGAAGCTTCCTAGTGATATAAACAACTTTCCCAAATAATCTCCACCCAAATCTCCTCACAAATTAACACCATGGAAACTCAACATCCAAACTGTTGGACTATCCTGATGGTGGTTGCGTACTGGTTGCGTCATGCTAAACATGATCAGTTTTACATAGAGTTATATTATAAGAACTAGAGGAAGCACTTGCTATGTCAGGCACTGAGCTCTTATGACCCGCCATGAGTGAAAATCCCTATGTGTCTGTTATACCAGTGTAATATGATGGATCAGCATCATTGTCTCAACAGGCAAAATGCTTCTTTTGGCCCTAGTAGGACTGTTCCTCTGTGCTATGAGAAATACATGTAGTCAGATCCCATGTTGGTATAGCAAGCATCAGTAGTGATTTTTGATATTGGAGACAAGGAACATGACTGAGATGGTGGCAGCATAGTAATAGTAGAATCCAGCATAATACCAAGTATTTACTTTCTATATGGAAAGGTTTGCAGAAACACCATGTAATATCTCTAAATGAGTTGGGGTGGTTCTGAAAAGAACCGTTGGTTGCAACTCAACGTTTCTTATCATTTCTTATTTACTTTCTGTTCTCTACTCAGGTGGTTCTTTGCCATGTTGTCCGTTTCTGGAACATTTGCAGTGACTTTCTCAATCATATTTGCATATGTCGCTGACATCACAGATGAGTCGGAGAGAAGCTCAGCCTATGGACTGGTAGGTGAACATGGCATCAGTCTAGTGATATAGACTATACCATCCAGAACGCTGAGACCAAACTTGCTCTGGTTCTGTCCAGAACTGCCATTTCTTTTTTTAGAATCCATCTTGATATAATATTTGTATCATCACCCTAAATGATTTATTTTGTCAGCCTGACACTGTTTGTGGTATAGGTTGTGTTCAATGCCATGAAAGTCTTTCTTGAAAGCACCCTTTAGCCATGCTCAGTACTTGTTTCACCTTAGTCGCCTTTCACTCAAAACCAATTTCAAGCAGCGGGGACTGCAAACAAATAAAATATTTATAAAATATTGCAAAAGAAACTAAACAATGCCTTATTATAAAAACAGACATAAAGCAGAATTACAAGATCTTCCATTTTAATGCAACATACAATATAACAAAAATTGGTCCTGTAGTCAGTGAGGAACGTGGGTGTTATTTTAGTTGTAGGTTGCAAACTACAGTATTTGATGCCAATTAAAATACATTTGTTTGTAATTGGAATAGGAACCATAATTATGCCGCATCATTACAAAAATGGTAACAATCATGTCTCAAAATAGAGAGGCTCTGTTTAAAACAATGCATCTTGACCAATTGGGTTGATGTCTTATCAGGTGTTGTTTTTACTAGGGCTAAAGATTGATCTTAAACGATGTGTATCAATCTTAATTGCTAAGTTAAGTATGATGTCACAACACAAATCACTATGTTAATATTGACAACTCATCTTAAGATGAATCTTAGTGCTTTGTGGAATTAAGGCCTGGGATAGTTGCATTGGTATACACCATTTAATCAAATACGCATGACAATTGACAACTGAAGGTTGTTAGTGGTGATACAGTGTTGAAACACTAACACCACAATGTGATTCAGATCTTGTAAACTCTGTTATTGTTGCAGGTTTCAGCGACATTTGCAGCCAGCCTTATTACCAGTCCAGCATTAGGATCCTATCTTGGCAGTATCTATGGAGATAATTTTGTAGTGTTTCTCGCGACAGCTGTAGCATTATGTGATGTCTTGTTTATACTGGTTGCTGTACCGGAGTCACTCCCAGAAAAGATTCGTCCAGCTTCGTGGGGCGCTGCTATATCATGGGAACAGGCTGACCCGTTTAGTGTGAGTTGAACAATAGACTAAACTAAGGAAATTAGGAGACCCTCTTCAAAGAGTTGTTGATTGCCAACCATAACTGACAGAAAGTTACAAGGTCCATTTAAACATTAAGGAAAATAGGCGCACAACCCTAATTATAGTAATACATGTAGCTGGTAACAGGTTCCCTGTTTGTAGGAAAAAAAAGTTGCTTTTAGATTGTCATGGTGGAAATAGGTTGCCAGACCAAGATGGCCATGAGAAAGGTCTAAAAGGTCTGCTTAGTTAGAGACCTTTCTATTGTTTACAACACTGACCACCATTTTGTACTGATGGCCTTAGTATCACAAAGCTGTCCTTTTTAATAAAACATTTCAATTCCAAGAAATTGTGCATTATTCGTTTTTGGTAGCATCAGTGATAGCATTATTGTATTAAATGATAAATTGTTGTATATTTTGCAGTGAAGGTCACGTGTGCTTTTGCTGTGTTTGTGACGTTGCAGAAGAAATGTGTAAAGATATTCTGTTTTAAAGCTTCTAAGAATTTTGCTCTGTTCCATGTTGGTTGGTTCCATGTTGGTTGTAGTTTTAAAAAAACACCAAATTTCATGTTGGCAGCAAACTTTCCCTGAAAGTGTAGAATTTTATTGGTTAATTTATTTGTTTCTTCTTGTTTCTTTTTTTTTTTTTACGCACAGTCATTGAAGAAAGTTGGCCAAGATTTCACAGTGTTAATGTTGTGCATAGCAGTATTCCTATCCTATCTACCAGAAGCTGGGCAGTACTCTTGTATATTCCTGTACCTTAAAATAGTAAGTAGAAAACTATTAAATAAATGAGTTCTAGTCGGAAGCTGACATTATCTCTGATACCTACAGCCACCTACAGATAATTTGCTTGTTACAAGCATTTTTCGCATTGTGCCTGGTCTTTAAGAAAGTGTTTTATGTTTTCCATTTTGAATCAGCATCATCTATCAAAATAAGGTTGGAGAAAAAACCCAAACTTGTGTGCAACTTCAAGATTTTTGAAAAGAAGAACCCTTTACAAATTGAAAATGGCCAAAGATGAAATTACATGCCAAACATTTGCCTAATGTTGGCACTATTACCAATCATCTTTAGAATTTTATTTTAAAGACAGCTGAAGACAAAATCACATTTTAAAAGTTGGTTTTTAAGATTTGTGTTTGTTCTTTTGCCCTCTAGGTTGGTCACTTCACTCCTCAGCAGGTTCCAGCATACATAGCGGTTGTAGGAGTTCTCTCCGTTTTAGCTCAGGTATGGGCAGAGCAGCTTGATAGTTCTGCAGGCAGTGATTGAACATTCTATTAACTTAGCTCTCTAACCTTCCTTTTTCACTGGTTGACCAGTGGGATTCAAATTAGTTTGTAGCTCTCTAACCTTCCTTTTTACTGGTTGACCAGTGGGATTCAAATTAGTTTGTTGCTCTCTAACCTTCCTTTTTTACTGGTTGACCAGTAGGATTCAAATTAGTTTGTTGCTCTTTAACCTTCCTTGTTCACTGGTTGACCGGTGGGATTCAAATTAGTTTGTAGCTCTCTAAACTTCCTTTTTACTGGTTGACCAGTAGGATTCAAATTAGTTTGTAGCTCTCTAACCTTCCTTTTTACTGGTTGACCAGTGGGATTCAAATTAGTTTGTTGCTCTTTAACCTTCCTTTTTCACTGGTTGACCAGTAGGATTCAAATTAGTTTGTTGCTCTTTAACCTTCCTTTTTCACTGGTTGACCAGTGGGATTCAAATTAGTTTGTTGCTCTCTAACCTTCCTTTTTCACTGGTTGACCAGTGGGATTCAAATTAGTTTGTAGCTCTCTAACCTTCCTGTTTCACTGGTTGACCAGTAGGATTCAAATTAGTTTGTAGCTCTCTACCTTCCTTGTTCACTGGTTGACCGGGGGGATTCAAATTAGTTTGTAGCTCTCTAACCTTCCTTTTTCACTGGTTGACCAGTGGGATTCAAATTAGTTTGTTGCTCTTTAACCTTCCTTTTTCACTGGTTGACCAGTGGGATTCAAATTAGTTTGTTGCTCTCTAACCTTCCTTGTTCACTGGTTGACCAGTGGGATTCAAATTAGTTTGTAGCTCTCTAACCTTCCTTGTTCACTGGTTGACCAGTGGGATTCAAATTAGTTTGTAGCTCTCTAACCTTCCTTTTTTACTGGTTGACCAGTAGGATTCAAATTAGTTTGTTGCTCTTTAACCTTCCTTTTTCACTGGTTGACCAGTGGGATTCAAATTAGTTTGTAGCTCTCTAACCTTCCTTGTTCACTGGTTGACCAGTGGTATTCAAATTAGTTTGTAGCTCTCTAACCTTCCTTTTTCACTGGTTGACCAGTGGGATTCAAATTAGTTTGTAGCTCTCTAACTAACCCTGGACGATATCGAAATTTTTGACTGGCGATATATCGTCAGGTAAATATCGCCGATATGACAATATATCGCCAAATTTTTCAAGTAAAAATCGGCCTTATGAAATGATTAAAAAATAGCTCAAAACGAGCTCTTAAATAAACATTGTGGGGATACGTGCACGATTCCTGGAAGCTTTACAACTTGAGCAAAACCTTAATCCTATTGGTCCGTCCATCTGATCGGTTGAAGGCATCTGATAATGAAATGATACTCTTTACTCTCTGTGGATACCGCCTGGTCGGCGTACAAGGGAACGAGGGGGGGGGGTTGTTGAGCGATGTCTGATAATGTAATACATGTACTATTTTTACTTTGTGAATACTGCCTGGTCGGCGTACAAAGGGACGGGGAGGTGGAGGCGGGCTATAGTTAATTGGACTGTCTGCAAGGGCTGTCTGTCACTCTACCTGGGGAGTCATTGGTGTGTTTGCGGAACTATTATTTATTTCTTGGCGGGGCTGGGGATTGGGGATTTTGAAGGAATAAATGTGATAAGCATGGAAGGGGACAATGTTTTAAATGATGCACTGAATTCCAGGATTTTGTTTTGTTAGAATGCAAAATGCAGTCATTGCGGGGTATCATTGGACCGTGGAAAAGTGACTAGGGAGATTTTTCACATCTTTTTTCTTCGGGAAACAGTATATTTTGCGAGGTGTATGACCATGTATTTCAAACACCTTTTTATCACTATAAAAATACATTAACTATTAGAACAACAAGCAATCACACATACAAACAAATTTATCAAGATTAAAACAATACGTTTATTTACAAATGGCAAGGCCGCAAAATAATCATAACCCTTTTTCAAGTCCCGCTGCCAAATCAGCGATTGCGTTGTAAGCTCAGTGTCAGTGCGTTGTAATTTTGTTTTCAAATCAACAAATTTCTCAAGAAAAAAACAAAACGTTTATTTACAAATGACAAGGCCGCAAATGTAACCCTTTTCAAGTCCCGCTGCCAATCAGCGAGTGCGTTGTATTACCTCAGTGCGATGATCAATTCTTAATATCAACAACTTTCTCAAAAAAACGACGTTTATTTACAAATGACAAAGGCCGCAAATAATCATAACCCTTTTTTAAGTCCCGCTGCCAAATCAGCGATTGCGTTGTAAGCTCCGAGTGCAAAGGTAATTTTTCCAAAATACCAACAAATTTCTCAAGAAAAAAAACAACACTTTTATTTACAAATGACAAAGGCCGCAAATAATCATAACCCTTTTTCAAGTCCCGCTGCCATCTTCCCATGTTGCTCTCTCGACTGAAAATCTTTTCTCAATCAAAAACTTTGGAACCTTCGCTGCAAGTTACCCCTAAAAAAAATCAAAAACCGCAAGATGTATTAAATTACATTTACGGCCTTGTCCTGGAACCACTGTGCGGGCGCCTTCAAGTTGAACGAGTTTAAGATCAGATAAGAAAGTCTTTGAACGCCGCTTGCCGACTATCACACCTTGGGTATTGTTATACACATGTACATCGTATAGACGCAGCCGACGGATTACATTTTATAGCCTTCAAAGGGCCGTCTCAGGCAATCTATTGACATGTGGCACGCCGAAGTTGTGATCCGAGTAATCTCCATGTACCATGGAGTAACAAAGTTTTCTTATGTTTGTGACGTCTGCGCAAGCAGTTCTGTTGAATTTTTTGAATTATCGACGATATTCTGAGAATATCGTCTTTGTCACGATATATCAAGATTTTCAAAACCAACATCGATATTGGCGATATCGTTTTCAATATCGTATCGTGACGACATTATCGTGATATCGTCCAGGCTTATCTCTTACCTTCCTTTTTCACTGGTTGACCAGTAGGATTCAAATTAGTTTGTGTGCAGATAATTTCAGGCATGTAAATTTTCAGCTGATCACCTGATTTCATCGTTATTGGTTTCTCAACTTTGTCATTGAAAATTTAAAAATAACAGTACACTGTGCCTGGCACTTTCAGACATCTTATTGAGTCGTAGTCATCACACTTGTGTCCTTAGCAAGGCATTGATTTGTTCTTCGAATGGGACGTAAAGGCACAGGTCCCGTGTGTTGTGGTATGCATGTAATAAGAGAAGGAGTTCGCCGCGGTGTTTCTGGTAAAGTTGGCTGAAGATTGCGCCACATCACCTTGTAAGCCCTTACAAGGTGCTGTATAAATGGGTCTCATCATTCAAAAACTTGGCATGTCTGTCTTGAAATATGATTAGCTCTTTGGATTTTGTGGTAAAGGCACTATATCAATGACTGATATTGTTATTCATTCTTGCTTGACTTCCCCTACAGACAATCTTATTGGGTATTTTAATACGCACAATGGGTCACAAACACACCATCATGATAGCGCTAGCATGTGAGATGTTAGAGTTGATGTGGTATGGGTTTGCATCTCAGCAGTGGATGATGTGGGTAGCTGGCATCATAGCTTCTGTGTGTAGCATGAATTACCCAGCCATAAGTGCAATGGTTAGCAGAAGTTCCTCAGCAGACAAGCAAGGTATGTGAAGATGATTTGTCATACTCCTTAGAAGTTGTTGAATCCACCCCATGTCATCAGGGTCCATATAGCGCACCTGCTTTATATATTGACCCTTGTGACTACCCTCTTCGTATCTTGTATAGGTTTTAGATTTTTCTTATAGTCGAGGACAATAGATCTCCTGAAGACGATCAGAGCACACTGATTGAAATGTCAAGCTGTTAAACCACTTGAACCACCACAGCTCATAGAGAGAGTTCATTTACATGGTGTCTTTGCAGACCTGACTAGATAGTATTCCCACTATATACAAAGTTTCAAAACCTGCTTGAATATTTCAATCAGCTGAAGTTTCTTTCTCCTCTCTTGTCTTAGGTGTGGTACAAGGTATGATCACAGGTATCCGAGGACTGTGCAATGGTCTGGGACCTTGTCTCTTTGGTGTAATATTTTATTTCTTTGATGTGAACCTGGATGTAGCGGGTAAAGATGAACCTGAACCTGAGCCTGGGAAGACGGACTACTCACCAGTAAACAAGGTAAGCATTCATTGATTCGCCAACACACAATGATGGAAAATTATCCCTAGGTTATTAGCCAGGACAAGCGTTTCTTTGCAAGAATGTCTAAATCTGAATTTCGGACCCCGATATGTTGAAGCCCTCTTCCGCGTCATGGTGTTTTTGTGTGCTGCACGTTTTATGTGCATGTACTTTGTTTTTAATTTTATGTTTTTCTCTCTCTTCATTTGTTGTTGTTGTTGTTGGAAAATACAACATGGGCCAACAAGTATCAAGTAATACAGGGTGTCACTTTCCTGGTTTTAACAAACTGCAGTTGTATGGCTGATAATTAACCAGAATAGATTTGGTAGCTGTCATCACCCTGAAATCTTAAACACTCAAACAAGAACAACATCAATTCAAAAATTCATGGCACTGCTTACTAATAGATTCAGTTATTTTGTTTTCTCTTTCCTGTAATAAGCGGTTCACCCATTGTTGGTTTGGACAATAAATAACGAGTATAGAATAAAGAATTAAAAACAAATGATTTAATCCTTCATCTACTTTTCAGTTCAGAAAATAATTTTGTTATATAGGGAATTTTTTTTTATGGATTTCAAACTTTGATTCCATTTGTCTTTTTTCATTCTTTTATCGGAAACAGTCAGTTATTCCCGGACCCCCGTTTGTATTTGGTGCCTTTCTCGTCATTGTTGCCATCCTCTTTGCCTACTTCATCCAATCCTCCGAGCCATCAGCCAACTCCTCAGGAGCACCTCACTCCTCTCAGCTTTCTCCAAGAGGAGGTGAAGGGAGTGTACCTCTCTTAGCTGACGTAGAGGGCGGTTTAGGAAGCAATGTCACCTTAGTGGATGCAGCAAACCCTTGACGAATCTAAGCAAGTTTTTAAACAATTATGATTATTGAGTCAGGGCCTTATCGATTTGGTGTATAGTAGAAGTGCTACTAAAACAGTAAATATCTATTGTTCACCTTGCTCAGTAGGCTACTAGTTGATCTTGTTCCTATTTTTACCTGGTTAACAGTCTGCCAAGTTGTTAGGCTATCAACGGTTAACCAGGTAAAACTATAGCAGACAGGTTACTATCAACCTGGTATTAACCAAACAATAAGCTTAACTAGGTTGCTACTTAACCATAAGGTAACCAGTGGCGCAGGTTGCCTGGCATAGAGAATACCAGACATCCAAACTGCAAGGTAACTAAGTTATCTAGTTACCGTAATAACCAGTCGACTAGGTTACCGGTAACAGGTTTATACATATATAAATATTCCTCTCCGTGTTTATATCGTACATTTAAACATGGCCACGTGATCTCCTCTTGACCAATCAGAATGGATGTCCTTGGTATTTATGAAAACCTCTGGAAAAGGCACTCTATAAATGCCAGCTTATTATGATTATTATTAGGGGGGGGAAAACATTGGTAAGATTTGAAATACAACTGTTCACACAGATTTGCACATAACTTACATGGTATAAAGATGGTCATTGTGGAAAACTTCCTTTGATACCCCTTCCCAGGTTGTATCGTAAACTGGGCACTATCCCTGTCTATATCTCTTTATACGGTTGTATGACTTCTGACTGGTGCTCCAAAAACAAAGATGACAAAATAGGGAGACCTCAAACATAGGGTAAGATGGCTCAATTGGTAGATCACCGGTGTGTTAATCTGAATATCACAGGTTCAAATCACAGGTTCAAATCACACTCTAGTCAATTTTTCTTTGTTCACCTCAAAATTATTTTATATAATTAGGCACAGTTTCCAATGTGGTTTACCTGGAGCCACAAGTGGAGAAAAAACTTTTAGCCGAACGTGTATGACACATTGACTTACCAACAGGTTAGAGTTTAAAGTATTAAAACTTATCAATGTTTCAATGAGATTTTAAATCACCTCAATTAAAGATAATAATAACTTGCCAAATTATGTTCTTAATGTAATTAAAATTTGATGTACATATTTTGTTGATAATCTAAGACGAAAATAAATTTACCTAAAACTTTTTAAGTATTCTTGAATCACAAGGTGCATTCAAAATAGATAATTCCCGAAAGAAGCCATCTTTACGGGCAATTTGGGTTTTGGCTTGGGCTGCGTCCAGTGATCTAAATTCTCTCTGCAGCCAAGTGGTTCATCGACCAATCATGCAAGGAATTTAATAGAATTCCCACATGTCACACGTGGCATAAACACATAAAACAAAGTTGTGCGTTCAAAAAACGATTTCTTATTGCCCGTTAAGATGGCCGACTTTTCACTTTGTGATGTCAATTAATGGGAACTATCTGCAGGCTTTTTGTTTTACTAACATTATTTTGCATTTTATCTTCATGAGACTCGAACCAATGTTTAAAAAACTTCACAGATTAGTCATTTCTTTCTGGATCGTTAGTCTTATTTGTAGAGTGAAACAGCAGAAATATTCTGTTTGAATTTGGACTTCTTGCAGGGCCATTTCACATGGGGAATTTGCAGGCAACCAGTTTCACATAACTTTCTTCGGACACTAAGTTAGTGATAAACAAATGTTTGCTGTACTACAAATGTGTTCCTTTTGCATGCAGTGCAGTTGGTTGCCTGTAAAAATTTCCTCGTGTGACAAGTCCATTACTCTACATGTATCTTTCTTTTCCATTTCTTGTTTATGGAAAACATTTAGCATTCCTTCATATCACACCTAAATTCCATCCCACGCCTAAACCTTCCCCACAAGTGCGAATAATCGCACGCCTGAATCCCTCCTGGGCATACATTTCCGGCATAGTCATACTTCATAGTTTGTGAAACAAAATTACGTCGGTGAAGGGATAAAAAAAGAAGTAAACATTACCATAGTTTGTATTTCTCTGAGCGAAACAGCTGGGCAGCATGGCACAGCTTCTGGACAATATGCTATGTTGACAGCACAGTTGCCTTGATCTAGCTTCTAGAATAATACTTTCTATAAGAACTGTGTATTATTTTTACTACTATCATTACTATTAGGAGATAGGACACTGGTCAGAGCTTAGAATATGAATTATTTGACTATTTTAGTTTCAAATTACAGTTTGTACCAAAACTACAGCATCATTGTAAATTTATTTAGTTGTTTTAATATTCCATGGTTTATATGCAAAATACATGAAGACACTATGTACCAAAATATCCTTGTTGAGGATGTGTGTGGAAATAAACTTGAAGATGTAAATATATAATTCTCTCTAGTTTTGTCTTATTTATGATTTCTTCTTTACTTATTTAATTTATTTTTTTGCTGGATATACAAAGCAAAAAGTGATAAGCAAAACTGTGCAATCATTATTTAAGTCACCAAAAGTTAGCATAAAATACATTTGTGTTGTTAACACCAGTTTCCACTTACAATCTAGTGAGGTTTGCAGTAACACCATGTGCATGAGTAGGATTTGAAACTTTGCATGGTGGAGATACAATCTAGTAAGGTTTGCTGTAACACCATGTACATGAGTAGGATTTGAAACTTTGCATGGTGGAGATACAATCTAGTACACCTATAGGTTTGTGGAAACACTATGTACATGAGTAGGATTTGAAACTTTGCATGGTGGAGATACAGTCTAGTATACAGGTTTGTGGAAAAAGTGACTGTAACACCATGTACATGAGTAGGATTTGAAACTGCATGATGGGAATACAATCTAGTGAGATTTATGGAGACACTATGTACATAAAACTTTCTCTATAGAGAGTTGTATGTACATGGTGTCTCCGCAAACCTTTTCAGATCATATTGAACAAATTGGCATGGCATTGGCTTTCACTGTCTTTCAAATCTGTGTACAGTGTTGCATCCAACTTTTTTTACTGGAGCCTTGCATATTTATTGGGTTTTCTCCCCCCAAGGGTCCCCACCACCATTTTGGCCTTATCCTCCAAGATATACACCTTGCCACTTTCTTCGTCATCTTCTCTTCACAGGTTTCTTCAGGTCTACAGTTTTACGTGCAAGGCACTTTGAGTATCCCTAGAATATTTGTTAGGTTAAAATAATAAATAAGTTGCTGGTATGAGTAAAAATGAAGGACATCTACGTATTTAATTTGGACATAGGTTAAAGGTGCTATGCAGTTGCTCAATCACTGAACAATCCAGTGCTTTGAATTCTTGCCCACTTATTACTCGTATTTGCAGGAGGTCAAGAGTTTTATCGTAGGTTGAAACCCACCTAAGTTGCCTGTGACTTTTCCTAAGCAGGACTTGAGAGGTCAGTAACGAGTACACAGTGCTTACCACACATCGGTGTAAGGGTAGAACCAATTTAATATTGTTATCCAATTCGTCTATTACATCAATTAAACTTAAAATATTGTAGCTAAATCAAGCGAACAAAACAGCCACGTAAAGAGCTTATTATGCAGCTAGTTCAAAGCGGGGTCAAATGTTAAATTAATTTTCACAAATTGGTTGTACAGTCTGTTTATTGAAAACTGGAGGATGTGAATGAATTTACTCATCAAAAAAACAATAGCACTTTCCCTTTAACATTTAGTTAGCAACTGCTATAAAGAATTGCACTTGTTTAGAAAGAATACATTAATTAAAATACAACTTAATAATATTATGAAGCACTGACTTTGAGTTTTGGTCCCTGCCATATAAGCACCTGAAAGCACTTCAAGAGGGAATAAAAACAAGCACACTCGATGGTTATGGTTTAATATTATGAAAAAAACAAACTATTGCAACTTCTTTTGTAAAAGGGCATGTGTCCATGGCAATTCATTTTGCATTGACCAGAGGAATCTGAAATTTCGTTTTTCTAAATTACTATTGAACCAGTTTTTAAAAATTTGTTAAAATAATAAATAGCTTTTATTAGGACAGAGCACAGTATTGGTAGTTATCAATTGAAAAATTGATTAGTTTCAATTTGAACTCTAACTGATTACAAAGTTCATACCAGTTCCAATCCTCCAGAGCAATAATTCCCTCTGAAAGCTCACTGATTCTAAAGTTCATACCAGTACCAATCCTCCAGAGCAATAATTCCCTCTGAAAGCTCACTGATTCTAAAGTTCATACCAGTACCAATCCTCCAGAGCAATAATTCCCTCTGAAAGCTCACTGATTATAAAATTCATACCAGCATCAATCCTCCAGAGCAATAATTCCCTCTGAAAGTTGACTGATCATAAAGTCCATACTAGTACCAATCCTCCAGAGCAATATTTCCATCTGAAAGCTCACTGATTCTAAAGTTCATACCAGTACCAATCCTCCAGAGAAATATTTCCATCTGAAAGCTCACTGATTATAAAGTTCATACCGTAAGATAAATTTTTCTGTCTGAAATATAGTAACAGGAAAGTAGCATTTGAAGACCACAAAAATCACCATTGCTTATTCAATAGACCGTTATCATGCTGCCACCATTTTGTTCATGTTCCCTGTATCCAATAACAGTGACGGATGCTAAAATCTGTTGTACAAAAAGGAACCAGACTATTCTTCCTTCCAGCATTGGTTTGGTTACATTGATATGAATTGAAGAAATTACGATGACCGTGTACCACGATAATGGTCTATTAACACAACCAAATAAGTCTGGTGTAAGCGTGCACGAAAACCTTGACAAAACAAAACTTTGTTGGTATTTTCACTTAAATGTGACCACCAAAATGTGATGACATTTTTTAATATTGGTTTTTTAGATATTTACTCAAAACTAGATGATGGAAATTAATTTGCTCTTCCACAAACCAATTATGTACTATCCCTTTAACAAATGGAGTCTTGAAAAGCATTCAGGTATGTGTTTTTCTGATTCCTGATTTGGTCAACATGTGCAAATATGGAATTTGCCCTAATAAGTTTAATTAAAATAATTTAAATTAAAATGAAGTTAAAACTTCCACAATTGCCTCAAACCCTGATGAAATCAACTAAACTTTGAAATCGTCTAAATTTGGTAATGAGAAAAACTTGAATATTATGTTCTCTAACTGGTTAGGAAAAGGAACAACATTTTGTTATTAAATTCATGTTGGCTTTGGTCATTAGTGAGAGAGTTGTTGAAGCTATCACTAATTTGCTCATAACTTACAAATCATAAGGTCAATCACAAGTACAAATTAAAATTAAAATTAGTTATCACCTAGGCCTAAAATGTGTTGTTACCTGTAACATGCAGGAGGGGGGGGGGTGGTGATAGGTAGAAAAACCCTAAAGTATTTTAGGAGCAAATGTTGCATGTGTACAATCAGAAATAAAGTAAATTTTTGAATAAGGAGTTGCTATAAAAAGGAAAATACAAATTTTGACTTTTGACTCCCAGAAGTGGATGGGTATTCATGTACTGCACATTTGGAAATGGTTACAGGAAACAAAAATAAATACTTTATAGGCCCTATTTTTCTTCAATCTAATTTATTTTTACAGGGGAGATTTTTTTTCTCCTTCAGAATTTTACAAATTGACATCAAAATATAAATAATAATTACTTCATGGATTGCACTTAATCAAAATGGACTTAATTTCCATTTTGCCACAAAAGTAGGAGCCATTCTAGAATCAGAAAAAAGTAACTTTGATTGGTCAAATATGTAAATATTTAATTACAATAAATGTGTTTAATTGTAGGTGACCCCCCCCCCAACTTGACACAAAGTTTGAGCATTTTACAAGCATTTTATCAGATCATGGTATCAAAGTTTTGTTTACTTATCAGCAAAGTAATATGAAACAAAAAGAGGCACAGCTACTAGTGGAGAGCCTCATCTTTTATCTTTTCAATGTGAACAAATACTTCTTTGGCAAGATTTCAGTACTTCTCAATTTCATAACTTAAGTCCACATGGGGCTGCAAAGAATGTAGTCTTGCAGCTTCTGGGGGAGTGGTAGTTTGCCAACTTTATTCAGTGGCACATGGCGTAGGATTTTAAGACGACAGAGGCTCTGCAAGTTTGAAGTCTGAGGGATACGCCAGATACGCACAAACCCATCTGTGGATGCCGCAGCCAGGTGTGATGCATTATGGGTAAAGGACAGACGCAAGACTGTCGGATAGCAACCCGAAGCAGGTTGACGTTTCATGGAGAAGTGTATACACTGGTCTGCCCCATCCAAGATGGTTATAGTATCCCCATCTCTAGAGTGGAACAGTCCAATCTTTGCTTCCGACCCTGCCACAGCAAGAATACTTCCATCTTGATTGTACTTCAAACTATCTGGGATTCCAAGACTTTCTGGTAGGCACAATTTCCAAATGTGATTCTCTGTCTCTAGGTTGCAGACTTTGAGGACGTGGTCCAGACAGCAAACAGCCATGACCTCATGCCCAAACCTCGGGTCAAAATCAAACATGCGGGCATTGGCTAGGCTTGCAACATCCCCACACACTCCTGGGAGGACACCCCGATACAGAGTAAGTCCACACTTCTTCGCCACGAAGAGCTGACCAAAGGAGCTACTGACCGCAATGAATTGGCTGTCTGGTGAGAAGCGACACTCGATGTGCTCGTGGGCGAAGCCGGGTTTGTCGCTGAGAAACTGCGGGAAGATCTCATGGCAATTGGCCTCCTTGTAGGAGTAGAAGTACTGGGTTGAGAAGACGTAGAGCTGGAAGCAGTGACGCTGTCTTGTAATAGTAGCAATGAAAAGCTCATCAGGTGACATGGAACAGAAGTGATAGATGCCATACCTGAAAAAGGAGACATTTTATTTCAGTGTTAATCTCTTTGACCAGGATTAGGGGGGGGTAATGTTCGATTGTTTCAAATTTTAGTATGTGGAGTAGAGCATCTAGGGGACTTACAATAAATGAATAAACCACAAGGGACACGGAACAAAGATACTGACAAAATAGGGAGACCACCAACATAAGGGCTAGATAGATAGCTTTTTAGTTGCTAGTGCGCCGGCACTGGAAGACACAGGATCAAATCCCATTTTAGTCAAATTTTCTTTGTTCACCCAAAAATGAAATTATTTTAGTACTAAAGCTGACACTTCAAAATATTTTGACTGCCCATTTCAAAATATATGACAAAGAGTTCCTATTGAGTTTTCTTTGTCTCCTTTTAGAGATGGGTCCTGAACAGTTTTCTTTGGAATTTCATTTTGGTTCTGAACCTTCACCAATATTTAGTTATAACAGACAATGTTGTTTCAGTGCTCTTCAGGTAATGTGGAGGAAAATAGGCTCCTTTGGGTGGGATTCGAACCCACAACCTTTTAAAGAATTCCAGAGCAGATGTAACCATGAAACAGGTTCAGGCTGATTTGAGCTTTATACAACATTTTATAAATATTTTCTTCAATTTTGAAATGAGGTTGTAACCTAAATTTACTCTTTTTGTAAGCACCTCACCTACTCGACAAAGTCTGCAACATACCTAAAGAAGGCTTCTCTTCTGTAATATCGTTGTACATCGTTGATGTTTCGCATGATGATACCATTGGACTCGATGTAACAGACAAAGTCCCCATCTGGGGTCATCTGACAATGAGGCTGCCGCAGACTGCTCTTCCTATGGATCTCGGTCTTACAACCTGCACACAAAAATGTCCAGTGTGTTAAAGGTATGAAAGACCCCCCCCCCACCTGCTTCCTTTTTCACAGCCGCCTTAATCTTCTAAAATTTGTTAGTGTATAAAATTAAAGCAATTCACATTGGGAAAGGTCAAATTTAGTAAAGTACCACAGATTTGATTTTTCAGAGCGTTTCTTGTTTAATCATTTCCATCGCAATGATTTTCTTTTTATTATGCAGTCTTTAAATAGTGGTATAGATGTATGGAGTCTACCCATTTCAGTCAACGTCTCTTGTATGGGCTTCTGCTTTCCTTTTTCAAAAAAGCCTGGATGAAAAACTTCATTTATTTTTAACTTGGCCTTACACCACAGTTTTGGGGTAAACTCTTTTCCATCCTCTTATTTTCATATTATAAACAAACTGAAAACTTCATCAAATAAAGTGACTACTTTTTTGGTGTATGTTTTATCAGTGATTCATACGCAAGCTTAGGCCTATTTCAATTGTTGAAATTGAAATAAGCAACGATGACGTGGAGGGTCTTCAATAGTTATGCTCTTGACTGAAACAGTACTTATTTCTCTGAAGTTGGTGCTAACTTTTCCTATCAGTGAGCATTCACATTAAAATGAGGCTCAAAAAATAATAATTACCAATCAGCCTTTTTACTTTAATTTTTGACAGAAAAGTAGACCTCAAATCTGTTTTAAAGGTATCGTACACGTTTGGTAATGACTCAAAACAAATATTAGCATAAAAACTTACTTGGCAACGGAGAGCTGTTGATAGTATAAAACATTGTAGGAAACGACTCCCTCTGAAGTAACGTAGTTTTTGAGAAAGAGGTAATTTCTCACTAAAATAATAAAAACTTCTAGCAAGAAGTTTTTATTCCTAATCTGAAAGCTCACATATTTGTACAACAAGGGTGTTTTTTCTTTCATAATTTTCTTGCAACTTCGATGACCAATTGAGCCCCAACTTTCACAGGCTTGTTATTTTATGCATATGTTGGGATACACCAAGTAAGAACGCTGGTCTTTGACAATTTCCAAACGTGTCCAGTGCCTTTAAGATTGTTTGTTTGTTTGTTTGTTTACTTTTAAAAAACAGATGTATTGGCACTATGGGGCTATGGGTAACTTGGGCTTGACAATATTTATTTAAGTTTAATTTATAATTGAATTGATTTGCTGTACTTGAATGATGATAAGCAGCTTTAAGAAAATATCAGCCATTTTTGTTGTTGTGGGAATCAGTTGTTGCAAACATACTTTCCAACCCAAATGACCAGGGCTCGATTTCACAAAACTCTTCTAACCTAGGACTAGTCCTAGGCAATGCTAAGAGATAGGACTAGTCTTAAGTTAGGTTGGTTAAGTTGGTCCTAACTTTGTGAAATCGGCCCCTGTGTCATTAATGCTATCAGTGTGAATGGTCTCATTTTTTGACCCAAGCTGAGTCTTTTTAGCCATTGAGAAATACTCTGCTAGACTAAAAGGGCACACAAAAAGCATGACATTTATTTCCTTCCTTAATCCAACATTATAAGTGAAACCATCTCCCTTTAACCTGAAAGAAAAGACAAGAAAAAACCCCATTCTTTTTCAGACTCAATTCTGAAGTTTCTGAAAAACTTGTTTGTTTAGTTTTGTTACTTTGGATTTGTTTTCATGAAACCATGAAGATTCATAAAAGTATAATGACATCATCAATTAACAGAAATTAGGACATAGATTCATGTTAAAATCGTCTGTACTGTCAAAAAAAGTAGCTGAAACAATTCTTACTATTGCTTAAATATTTTAAATTAATTCAATTGTTTTTTCGGTGTTACTTTACCTCTGTTTTCTTTGCCCAAGTTCCAGACATTGATGATACCATTTGTAGTACAAGGGGGTAGATGAGGTGGTAGCCTCTGACCCCCCATGTCATACAAAGCAATACAACTCAATAACTTGGAGTCTTCGTACGGTAGAAATTCGCAGTGCGCCCACCATCTGACCGCGGGTAAATGGGTGAAGTTACCGCACGGCCGAAGCACACTGGTCAAATCCACTGCCTTGACCACCCGGCCAAACTGACTGGAGTTGGTGCTACCGGACTCCGGGAGATATGGAACCCAGAAACGGGAAGGCAGCTCCTTTTTGCATTTGTAGGGAGCTTTTTTGCGTCCTTTTGATGAAGAAGTTCCCATCGTTGGGTTGCGAAACCGACGAAGAGTGAATAGTAGTTTACTGAGATGAACATCTATTACTATTGCACATGAAACTGGCCTTTTTGCAACCACAAGTGGATGCTCCCCCTGCAAGCAGTAAAATGATTTATAAAATTAGCATAATTGCATAATTATATGGGAAGTTTTAACATAAAACATGAAACTGGCCTTTTTGCAATCACAAGTGGATGCTCCCCCTGCAAGCAGTAAAATTAGTTATAAAATTAGCATAATTGCATAATTATAAGGGAAGTTTTAATATAAAACAATGTAAAAAGAAGTTTTATGGTTGCATTGCATAAGTTGAGGTTTTTGTACATAATTTCCCCCCCCCCCCCGGCGAAATCCTTGGAGATTAAGCTGCGAAGAGGAAGTCGGATTAACGCTTTCAACTTGCAGAAATTAACAATTTTCAGAAATTATCGTGTATTGCTAGGGCTAAGATTTAAATTTGAAACAGCTAGGATCTTATAGATTTGAGATAAAAACAATTAAAAAAATTCGGCATTGCCGAGTATACAATTTGTTTTACATGTTACATGTATTTTGTGCACTGTCCCTATAGCATAATATGCGAAGGTTTTTGTACATGTTTTTATGCGAAGGTTTTTGTACATGTTTTTGGTTTTGAATCGTTCTGAAAAAAACGTTCAAAATTTCTTTCCAAAGATGATTGGCCATGCATCTTTCAGCAACAAAAGTTGTCAGCTTGTGGTTACCAGAATTAAGTTACCAGCCAAAATATACCATAACATTAATGTACCATCTGTGACAGGCTGGTTTCCTTCTAACTTTTGCTTAGCAGAAAAATGACCAGCAATATTTTCTGCTTAAGCAATTCTATGAAATGGAACACTGCAGGAAGTCATCACGGAGAACACAGCTGCAACTAGAGATAACGGCGAGTTGATATGTATAGGCTGGAACAAAAGATATCCACAACATGCCGGATCTTGAAATATTCTCTGCACTTTAATAATTACATACACTCTAGCTTACCCCAAGATTTTACGAATTGGATCTTTGTTTCTTCTTTCAACAATGCCGGCAGCGGGCAGCGAACTTCTTCTATAAGTGGCTATGTGTCTTAAAATGAGGGCGAATATCGAAGGGATCGTCTAAAAAAAATCAGCCCTCAAAACATTATGTTCAAGTTATTAATGAGAATGGTTTAGTAACGTTTCGTGTTTACGCGATTATGTATTTTACGCAAGATTTAAGCTACACATACGCCATCTTTGTCATATTTAGAGTAACAGTACTGTAGGCCTTTATGTAAACCATCATATCAGCGGGTGTTTACTATTGTCCTCCCAGCCTCGGTTTGGTCACATTGAAAAAAAAAATGAAGAAAAACATAAATACAAGGACAGTACGTCTATCGTAAGATCATAGAGCAAGGACCGGGAGTGCGTGTACTGCATCAAGTATCTGCTAAAGTGTCCAAACGGTTTTATGATTAAAATATGTATTTACAATCTGTATTTTTTTCTTGAATGTATGTTGTATTTCCCTTTCCGATGTCAAAACAAGAATGAATAAATTGCACTTAATTAACAAAAGCGTTTCTATAAAATTATTACTCAGAAATTTGAATCCCCCTGGCGCTGGAATGAGGTTAGTTTGTATTAGTTTTCAGTAAAGGGAATGGAACAATACAACAACAAACGTTAACACAATTTGTTTGATTTAATTCTATCCATAATTGAACCATGGATATTGGTTATAAAATGTTGATGATGCAGATGCAGAGGGCAAATTTAAGTCGAAAAGTGGTGAATATTTACTGGGTCTGTTGTCTCTTTATTGAAATAAAAGAATATTCAAAAATATTTTTGAAACAGAGAACAGAGAGGGATAAGTTAATTAAAAATCACGGCTTACCTTGTTCGTGTTTTCTTCTTCTTCACGTCATACTGATTTTGATCCACTACCGTGAGAATATCTTTGGCACATCTGCTTTTAGCTTTAGCACAAAGGAGATGCGGAATACACACAGCCAGCCACATCACGGGAATAAATTATAAGGCACGCGTACTGTGGTTCAGCTAGCTAGCTGTGTACAAAGCCTTACAAGGAAACGATATGGATTTCGAACCTGGCACGCGCCTGCCCTGATCGATCGGCCAGACCGCAATTACGTATGTTAATAATCTTATGAATATATAGTTTTAAATATTTGCATATCGAAACGTTGACCTGTTTCTGCCCGAATGAAAATTCACGCATGTCACATGACCAGTGTGTGGCTGATGTGAATAAAATGAACCGCCTCGGTTTCAGATAATAAACAACATGGCGACAGAACGGTCGTGCCAGTAACGTGCTTCAAGTTGTCACCGACAGTGTAGGCAAATGCAGCTCTTTTTCACCGTTACGCTGCCGAAAACCTCTTGGACTTACGATGGTAGATCCAGCGGTATTAGATAGTTATCCTGATCTGGACGCTCCGGAGCGTATTCACCGACATTGGTCGCAAGATGTCGACCAAATGGACTTCTTGTTGCAGGACGAAGATGCGCACCCGTTCATCATACACAGAGTGGATTCGGCGGACATAATTTATCAACCACGAAAGAAAAAAGCCAAGATGGTCGGGAAATACCTCTTTGGAGATGTGCTTGGTGAGGGTTCGTACGGGAAAGTTAAAGAGGTGTTGGACTCGGAGACTCTTTGTCGGAGAGCTGTGAAAATATTGAAGAAAAAGAAGCTTCGAAGGATCCCGAACGGGGAGCAGAACGTGCGAAGGTGAGATGGGTTGGTTGGTGGGCTTGGTCGCTCTCTTCTGCCCGCGTGATTAGGGGAGCGTGCGGTGTGATCCATGTGTGTTGACGTTGAGGGGCCGGCTGTTGCCAAACATTCAAACGCTTGTTTAAGGCTAGATCGGATGTTTTAACCCGTAAAAATATGAATTGCATGTGCTGCATCTGTTAAAATGAGGGGTCACTATACCAATTTTATTTTACAATTGAGCACATTTTACTATGAAAATTACCCGTTAAAAATAATGTACATGACTGTGAAGCCTAAATTTAATAAGACTGACAACAGTGACATTGCCCAGGCGAAGGAAACATGCATTGTCCTACACAATTTAAAATCAGTTGTAAATTCAGGAATAGACTGTGCAAGTCTCGCGCATATTTGAACTTCCGGGACCATTGTGGTCCCAACCATATGGAGATTTACGTGGGCACGATTTTGTTTTGTCAATTATTTTAGTTTAACGTGGTATATGCCCGTGAAAAATACATATGTTGTTGGGAATGTAAAACTTCGTTATAAAAAAATATGAAAGTAAAATCATTTCAACAATATAACGAAGAAAACCCGATAATTAAACTTGACTTCAACTTCCGGTTGCTGCAAAAGGAAGAATTTTGTGCTCACCTCCGATCACAAAACTTATGTAAACGCTTGTTTTAGATGAGCGATGATAATCGCCAGACACTGTAATCGCAACGCGAAGCCTTTTCATTGCAGTCTATGGTTGTTGAGGCGTCAGCGTCCTCTATAAACTGTGTCAAACGTTAATTTTACGCCCGTGTGACCTTCGCGAATCCACGAAGTGGTTTCTGAAAAGTTAAGATCGAATAAGCATCCTTGTCCAAGAGTTTTAATTTTGCTTCACTAATAATTAACACATTATTTGTGTATTTATTATAAAAACTAAAATTGATTTTATTAACATGTAATGGGTGTTTTTGTTTTTCAGATTTCGTCATTAGATATAATTTAAAACAGAGATTTGATTTCAGAGAAAACAATGTTCTTCTATTGACGTGTTTTCTCATTCTGATACGTGCGAGACTTGCACAGTCTATAAGAAGAATGTCAGTACCCTCAAAGTAAAATATTATTTAAATCATGGACTGGGGATAGAAAGTTATGAATGATCATAGAAGTTAGCTAACTCAAGAGATTGTGAAAAGGGAGGACCTCTGCATTTACTTCAATTTAGTATTCGATTCAATTTTATTAAATTTTATCCACGGCAAATCCGTTATAATTTTTTTTCTTCAATCCAAATCCCACTAACATAACATCTTTTTGACTTTCCCTTTAAATTGTTAATGTGTTGTAAGTTTGCATATTTTTCTTGTGTAGGCCTATTGAACGCCCAATGGTTTTCTTAATTTTTTTAAAGTGAATGAGCTTTGTCCATAACTTACTTAATTCCCCGTAATTTCCACGTTTCAAATTGAAATTGAGTAGTCCGACGTCCGTTTGCTGTCCCTTGAGTATGGGATAAGTGGGGAATCCCGTTAAATAATGTCACATACTGCAATGAATAATGGCATTACGCCTCGATGGTAACATGTGCACAGCATCTTTTAATGGTATG
This sequence comes from Plazaster borealis, assembly GCA_021014325.1. Lineage (NCBI taxonomy): Eukaryota > Metazoa > Echinodermata > Asteroidea > Forcipulatida > Labidiasteridae > Plazaster > Plazaster borealis. The sequence continues at coordinate 186,638 of CM037462.1, forward strand.
TTAAAGAGACTAGGTCACAGGTGCACATGTACGTCAGACTTCATTCTTGTAAGGACAAGGTAGTTTTTCCCTCGTATAAAATAGCACCTTAATGAGGGATTGCCTTCGTTTGCCTCCCTGCTGAAGTAGCAGGCCTGGTGATGGTGTACATTGTTAAATTAATGTTTTTAATTTAACTAAGTTATTCACCAGCAACTACATGTACTGTTTCATTTTTATGCAAATGTTGATGGTTATTTTTGCATTGTAGTTCCTTGGTAAATTTTTAACAAACATTGATAAATGTTTTGTTAAAGACAGTAAGCCGTGGACACTCATCAAAATACTGTTTTGTATCAAGCTGTTTGCAGCTCTTTCTGTCAGTTGAAGTAACCCTGGAGAGTGCAGACCAGTGAATGTGTAGCACTCAACAAGCATTGTCTGTTGCTTTGTATAGATCATTTGTTTTTCATAATTAAACAATTTTTTGCCTGCCCCTGGTTTAGCAAGGTCAGATTTGAATGACGTTTTCAAAGTGTAATTGTAGCAGTGATGTGTGAACCAACCTTGTTGAGTTAATATTCTCGATACACGGGGAATGTGATACGTGATGTAGCTTTGACCAGTGGCTTGCACTATTTTATACAAACTCTAGTGGATGTACAAGTCAAATACACCTTCTGGCAGGGTTTAGTGTTGTTGCACAATTCAGCCAAAAACATTATTAGGTGTATGTCCGGAAACAAGAATTTTCTATTAAGTTTTTCCTTACATTTTTCTCCTTGTCTAAGGTGTACATAAATAGAAAAGTAAATGTAGGATAATGTTCCATACCAACTGTAGAATTGTCCGCAGCAATGGTTGGACCCCGACCAAACTATGGTGTTACAGTTGGGACGCCAAACTACATGTATAGCTGAGATCCAGAGCTTGGCTAGATAGTAGTCTCTTGCAAGTACAGATGAGAAAGTTTGGGGCCCAACAAGACAAACGTAATACAAAAAACAAAACAAGTAACTTTATAAATAGCTTGACTTCCATTCCAACGCTTCCATCCTTGTTGTAACCACACCATGTATCCTGTTTACCAAGCAATCCTGGCTGTATTTGGGCCATCCCAACTGTTGTGCACAGGCTCACCTAATGATTCTGCAGTTTTGCGGACAATAAACATGATAAAAGGAAAATAGAACAGCAAAAATCTCTACTCTGGGTCACACATAAAAAGATATTTGCCAAGATGCAAATCCTGTAAAAGTTTCAGCTCATTTCATTGTGCTGTTTAGGTGGACAAAAAACCAATAATACAATGTAGATTGAGTTTGTGCAGTGTTGACATGCATCGCTGGCTGTGTCCCATTACAACTTAAGCATGTTCACCAAATATTGTAAACAATTTCTGCGGGCATTCAGTATTTGTCTTTCTTTCACATTTAATAAAAATAAGTTTTGGTACAAAAACATGTTGGTCCCTAAAGAAAATAAATAGGCCCTAGATTCAACAATGCGAGCAGTCGCGCTGGAAACTTTACTATCTTTTTAAGTGTCCCTTTAGATTTTACATGTATCCGAGTACATGTAGGTATGCAGCATTGAGTTCATGATTGCGTGGGCACCAAGCTCTGAGACGGCAAATTAGTATCGCCCACTTCTTCTTTATCTGAGGCCGATCAGCCAGGTGTTTCTATTTTCCACAGCAAACAAGTTTATCACTGAAAAAAATTGTGCGGTGAGAGCGATGTGTTCATGAGTACGAGGTTATAATTCTGCATGAAATATAAGTGGAACGAGGTTGAAATTAGGCTCCACTGCGTGTTTTCCAACCCTGGAAATTTGATTTGTGTGTTTCCCAACTCGCCTGCGTATTGTTGTATGGAACATGTAGGAGAGAGCCAGACTAATATGTGCATGCGTGTTTTAACGCTCAAGTATACTGGAAATGAACGATTGCGGCCACATTAAATCTAGCAAGTATCAAGACTTGTCAAACCATTTTACGAACTTAAAAATAATCTCTCTTTGGGACTTTACAGCCATTCCCCTCATTTATTGTGAAAAGGAACAAATTTTGACTTGCTCGTCGGACTAGTAAAGGATGGGATTTGACTTGCCCGCCGCTGTTTTCACTCGCATTTGGCAAACGGGCGAACGCTAAGTTCAAACCCTGGTTGTGTTAAATTTGTAAATACATGTACATCATTCCCTTGATTTAAATGAAAGTACTCTACATGATTAATGGTCCCTTCTGTAGTGTTACACAACCAACTTGGACTCTATTCAATTTACGAGCCGTTGGGGATTTAAGCATGAACGTGAATTCAGGCATTATTTGTGTGCATCCTTGCATAAAGTAAAAAGTACAGAAATGGCTAGTCTTTGATATGATTAGGCCTACTCATGTACATTGTATGTCGCAGGTGAAACAGTTTTAAAAATAGATACAAGTGTTAGAATCACAACCTCTGATTGTAGAATTCCATACAAAACGTGTTTTTGTCCCTTTAGTAACATTGTGAGAAGGAAACGCGCAAACACACCATTTCAGAATGAAGTGTCAAAATGAACATCTGTTGTTGTTTTTTAAAGATTTTTCCTCCCACCCCCCCCCCAAAAAAGGAAAAACCCTTTAAATAAATATATAAATAATAAACTCACATTTTAAACATCAGTAAAATGAAACAATTTACTACAAACAAATGAACATTTGATATACTGTATACATCCACGAAACTGAATCATTTATGGAAGTATTTTAATTGACCTCTTGCATGCACGTCACACATTATGACCGTGCCACGCTCACCATTTTGGAAGTCAACAGGTACGTAAGAATGTAAATGCTGTGTTGCCTAAAATTTGCGCAAATACTGATAGCACACAGTGATGTTGACTCCCAAAATGGCATAACGACATAGTTGCTAAAACTAGACATAGAATAAGTATAAAAAACTCTTCACTGTTCTAGAAATTGTTGAAGGCCTAAATTTATGTGTCAAACATTTCAGGCAGAAAAACAAAAACAAAAACAAGTTCAGGAGTTACTATGCATTAATTTTTGGTCCTTGAATCTTGATCCAACCTCTACATATTAACTGTGACTTAATCCAACAGATGCTCTACATACATGTAATACTCCGTAATTAAATCTCTGCATTGGGCAGAGAACAATAACATCATTGTTTTCTGTGCAATCAGAAAGTT
>CM037462.1:1640000-1707000 GCA_021014325.1 Plazaster borealis
ATTCAAATGTTTTTATTTATTTCCAATCAACGGGGGAATTTCAGACAAATAATTTCGCATTATGCCTATCGCTATTTCCATATTTATAACAAGTAAGTTTTCGGATAGAAAATACACCTTTATCTTTCCGGGGTCATTACCAAACAATGACCTTACCTTTAGCTTGGTGCTGCGTAATCTTCTCTGAATGTTGTTTCTCACACGTAGTATTTAATCTACGTCAGTACTTTGCACTTAAGAGTGAAATTTCGTTTGGCTAGTTATATCCCCTTTTATTTTTGAATTCGTAGTTTTAATATTCATTAGTCTTGGCGGGATGGTCTCGGTGTCCCGTTCATAGAGACTGCTTGAATATTCAATCATTGGGGACAATTTTCTTCAAAAAAGCTCTGAAATAGAATGTACCAACAATTTAAAATTCAACCGCTAATAAAGAATTTTGAATTTTCACATAGGTCGGGAAGGACGAACAATGTCGTGTAGTGAAACATTTTCACTACACCACGTGGCCAGATATGAAACCACCGGAGTATCCAACGCCTTTGCTCAACTTCCTACGTGTAGTCAACGATCACAAGAATACTGGACGCACCGTCATACACTGCAGGTATGCCTAAGGCTCCGTCAATCAAGTAACGAATCAAGCATTTAAACACCTGTCTCTTATGAAATGAAATGAGCGTTTAATTTTCAAACTTTCCAACCTCACTTTGCCATTCGTACAGTCTCTTAAAGACAGTACGTTGCAAATCAATCTGAATTAAAGCATATCTACCTCAAATTACCATGCCCGTTCCAGACATGATTTGTTGTTGTTTACTATTTAGTACTAGCCGATGATGCCTTCTTGCTTAGACAATAAAGTTCAAATTAAAAAGGGGGAATAATTGCTTGGATTATCGGTTCAATAAAAGACCCATCATCATCATCATCATCATCATCATCATCATCATCATCAAGGCTTTAGTTCGTCCACCTGTTTGCCAAGGCCCTCCTTATAAAACTTCCTTTTGCCTCTCTCTCTCTCTCTCTAGCCACTCTGGGCAATGTAGCCATGCCCATGTGGGTTGTTCTGTCATCTATCCATCTTCTTTTGCTGCCATTCTGTCATTCATGTAGTCCACCTGTTGTCTTGGACCCTTGACACATGGCCTGCCCATCTCCATTTGATCTCCTTTATTTGTTCAATGATGTCCTTTGACTTTTGTTTTCTCTCGTATTTTGTTACCTTTATCCTCCAGTATCGTTAAATGTACCATTTTCTCTCCGTGGCTCTCTGTGTTGTTCTCAAGTTAAAAAGTATACCTAAGGAGATTTTTTCATATTTTTATTATACCTGTTTGTCCCCTTTCATTAATACTTTCATTAATACTTTCATTTTGTGGTTAATTATGTTATCAGTGCTGGAGTTGGCCGTACGGGAACTTACATCACTCTGGATGCCATGTTGGAACAGATGAAACAAGAAGGGCAGGTAGATGTTCTTGGCTTCATCTATCAGATGCGACATAGGCGCATCAAGTCAGTTCAAACAGCGGTAAGTAAAGAGTAAAAAAGTTTCACAAGAACTTAACATTACAGTGTTCTTTCGGATTGTTTTGCTTTCAAATGGTCGTCTTGAAAACTAAGTAACAACTATGCAATCAGAAATTCCTTTTTTCATTATATTTTTTCAGTAACTTTTTTGTAATTTTAGGAGCAGTATCGGTTCCTTTATGACGCCATTCTCGAGGCCTACCTGAGTGGTGATACAACATACCATGTCACAGAATACCGTCGTAAATTGACCGCTCTGAAGAAGACGGGAATGGAACAACAATTTGAGGTGCTGACTAAAATTATTTAGTACACATTTGAGATTTCCTTTATCAAATTAACACTCTCTTTTTCTGCAGCTAATAAAATGAATTACTCTAAAAGAGGGTTGAAAAATATGTAAAACGAGTGTTGAATAATAGTTGAAATTCAAATTAAAGGTAAAAAGAGCAAAAATTGTAATGCAGTTTACTCTCTAAAAACTTCCGGGTCAGAGTTGACCCGGATTCGAGTCCCATGGGGACTGACCCATTTCTGAGTTAGTATGACCCGAAAGAATCCTGGTTTAAATCGCCCTGGGACTCGGAATCAGGGTCCATCCTGACCCGGGAGAAAGTAGAGTGTAGATTGGATAAGGAAGAGGTGTTTATTGGCACCGTAAGATAACAAATCCTTCAGTCCTTATGAACCGAGAACAATAATGCATTGATATACCTTTAAATTCAGTTTTTCAGAGAAACCCAAGGTTGGAAAAGACATGTAATGTGAACAACATCTCTCAAGATAAGACTGGTTAAGTTTATTCGTTTATCTTTTAGATGCTAGAAAAGCTCAGTTCTAAACTTCCCTTCAAAAAAAGTGAGTCCGGAAAGCTGCCTGAGAATGTGACAAAAAACCGATATCCAAACTTTGTGCCAAGTGAGTGAATTTTTTTTTTAAATCTTCCTTGTAAAATGTAAATTGCCTCATTTTTTGCTTAAGTATTTAAATTCTGATATATTTCGATGTTTTAGCTCGTACCACTCTCAGATTAGATTGTAATTTTCGTTGTCAGAATTTAGAAGTTCCATTTTTTCATTCATTGCATTATTTAGTCGGCTATTCGTAAAAAGGGAATCCTTAAAGATCAGAACTCCACTTCCCATACGCAGATAGGAAATAAAATTTAAATCCATTGATTTCATGTAGGCCTACCTTTTGCTTCAAATAAAGGAATGGTTTAACAAGAATTGGCCTTCTCTATAGTTTCAGAGGAAATTTCCATTGTTTACGTAGTTCTCAGCATGCTCACACTTCCCGAAAACAATGGATTTACCCGGTAAGTCTGCTGCCACCTAGTGTACCAAAAAGTCTCTCATTAAAATGTAATTTCTTACAACCTACAGCCGATCGTTCTAGGCCATATCTGATGACAATCACCAGCGATGAGGACACCAACTACATCAATGGGACATATCTGCCGGTGGGTAATTAGACTGTTCGTGTCTCATGCATATTCAAACATTTTTGACAAGTTAAAGTGTGCGATTTTCTTTCGTTCACACTCAAAGTCATGAACATGTTTCCGAATTACTTGCATCGGGGATAAAGAATATTATAAATTTTTGTTGTTACCCTTACCCAGATGTGTGTTGAGCACTGTATACTCAAATTATTCCTTACTCCTGTTGAAAAATAACCCATAATACATATTACACGGATGGGATTCGAACCAGCTACCTTTGCAATTCTACGAGCAGATGTAACTAGACCATGTTCCCGAAAGGTTACCGAACTTTAGATGACATGCGAGACTTAAATTACGTCACCGAATAGTGTCAACATGATACCAGTGATTTATTTTGCATTAACAATAGAAGCTATTGTCTAATTACATGTTGTTTATTTATCATTTTAATGAGTCTGGATCAGTGGCAGTTACCAGTCTTCATGGGGTATGCATGCACTATAACAATATTAAAAGAAATGACTTGTTGATTATTCTCATAAAAAAATAGGGCTACCGTCAGAAAAACAGGTACATCGCTACACAGATGCCTACACCGAACACCAAAGGTGACATCTGGCGTCTGGTCTATGACCACAAATCAACCTGCATTGTCATGCTCAACCAGTATGATAAAACCGATGAGGTGAGGGGGTTTCCGACAGTGGGCCACTGCAAAACTTGTACCTTCATTTGTATTCAAAGTTACCTCAATAGGAACAAACAAGGTTTCAAATTGTGACCGTCATTTACAAGTGCGGATAGGCCTACTAATTATACAGTCGACTCTCGTTATAATAAGATCGCTCGGACTGGCCAAATTACCTCTTTATAACAGGAAAGTTGTTAAGAGGACAGCAACTTACAAAGAAACAAAAAGCAGAAATGAGATTCGGGATTTCAGGCTGTGTTCTTTATAAAGCATAACCTCTTTATAACGATGGGTCAGGCCCACTGGTCCCTGACCCGTAAACGTGTCAGGCCCACTGGATCCGGAATCCGGGTCAATTCTGACCAGGGATTTTTTAAGAGTGTAGGATATTTAAAAGATTGATGCAAGATAATATTAAGGGATATCAAAAGGACGGCAAAGGCTTTTCCATCAAATATCAGTTTCCACTAAACACTTTTAATAAATAACCGGTTCTAATGAAGTATTTCTCTTTAGACCATGGTTCAGTACTGGCCGGATTCTGGACCGATGGAGTTCGGTCCCCTGGTCGTTGAGCTGCAAGAGACCAATGAATATACAGGAGTCATCAGTAATTCATTCACTCTTCGGAAGAAAAACTCTAAGGTAAGAAAAGAAATAAAACGTGACATAATATGTAGGCCCTATAACTTGATAATTGTGTTGAAACATCTCAATAGACCCCTTGCATTTGCCGCCATCGTTGATGAAACGTGCACAAGTGAAAGGCTATCATTGGCTTAAAGTCTTGCACAGCGTGTACACGTGTGCACTTTTTCATTGTTTGTCATCAAAGATAGCGGTCAATGACGTAAATTGCAATCCATCTATGGACGATTAACACTTTCATCACCTTCGATAATTTTGGCGATACTAACGTTTTCCAGCTCGAGCCTCCACGGACCGTCTGTCAGTTTCAGTACCTAGACTGGCCATGTGATCAGGATGTCCCGAGATCATTTGAAAACTTGCTGACTCTCATCCAACTCACTGAAGATTGGATAAAGACTGGTGAAGGCCCTATCATCGTCCACTGCATGTAAGTATAACATTATGCATTTAAAGTTGGTCAACTAGTTGGTCAACCAAACGCTTCTATTCCTCATTATATGGTTGGTCCAGAGCTGTGTATTGAAAGAGTTGAGACACCTTGCGATAAGAAGCTTTTCTTTGTCAAAAAATTGCAGGGGTGCGTTGTGCTTCATTTGGACCGAAAATATGGCGCGTATCATCCACGTGACCAGAGAAACCTGGTCTCTCCATGTCACAACTCTCATTCTCTTTAATCGACACAAATATTCCTCGAATTTGTGCGGTTTTCCTTTTACATCGTAAACTAATACGGTCCGCCATTTTGTAGAACCAAATTTTTGACTCCACGAAATGGCAGACCATAGTTCACGAAGTAAAAGGAAAGCCACACAATTTCGAGGTATATGTGTGTGGATCAGTGTATTCTACTGAAAAACCATCTTTCCAACCATTATTCAGTTCATAGCAAACGTTTCCAACATCGCCCAATCCAAGGCAACGTGTCCCTTTAATGATAAAATTAACAATCACTGATACCGTACTCTTTACTTACCGACAAGGGATGGCCTGGGTCGTTCGGCTGCCTTCTGTGCCTTGATGACACTCCTTGAGAAGTTCAAACAGGAAATGGTCGTCGGTGTGTTCCAAGAGGTCCTTCAACTCCGCACAGTTAACACCAGCATGATGTACTCGTTGGTAAGTCCACTCGCTACAGAGTGTGCAAGTCTCGCGCATATTGGAACTTCCGGAACCATTGTGGTCCCAATCATATGGATTCTTACGTAATTGGGATTTTGTTTCGTCATTTATTTTAGTTTAACGTAGTTTATGGCAATGGAAATTATATATGATGTTGGGAATGTAGTACTAAGTGACAAACATATGAAAGTAAAACTAATTCAACAAAATAACGAAGAAACCCCAAGAATAAGATTTGACCTCCGTTTCCGGTTACTTGAAAAACAAATTAAAATGCTGCCCAACTGACGGGCCTATGTGATAGACGCACACATTCGGGCGTGACTGGCAAATGGAAACATACGTTGTATACATACCCATTAAAACACGTACAGATTTTCGCCTATGTAAATTTGTACACAAACCTTGAATTTTATTTATAGATAAAGTATGCAGCCAATATAATTTAATCTATCTATCATCGGGATATTACAAAGTCTTTCTAGAATGAAAGTTACCTTGGTACCCCCACACAGACTTAATTGCCCTACAATTAAAAGTGCCTTCCAATGAGGCGCAAGAATCCCTCGTTTATTCTTGGGAACCTCGGGTCGCAGGGTTTTAAAAGTGTATCCAAGGCGTAGCTTTTACAGATTTTTCCGGAAAGGAAAATGTTGTAAAGAATGTCACAAAAATATTAAATGGAAACTCAGTTTGTCCAATTGCGCCTTTTTAAACATTAGACTATTTTTAGTCATCGATCGTTGGAATTTGTTTTATTTATTTATTTATTTATTTGTTTATTTATTTCGTCTTATTTAACCAGGGTAGCCCCATCAGTTGTCAATGAACTGTTCTCCCTGGGGGCCCTCGATACGTAACATAAAAATACACAATAATAAAATACAAAAGCAGCTAAGATTTACAAGAACACATAGAGTCCTAAGAAGTACATAATGAGGCCTAGAAGTTAAAATAAAATAAAAACTATAGGCTATATCTCACTTGTGGTGATATTAAACTCCTTCATGAAAACCAAACATAAGGTGTTAAATAATGTATTCAATATCATTGTTATGTAATAGGAGCATTATGCAATGTGCTACGATGTGATCCGAGAACACATGAACAACGCATCAGACAGCACCATCTACGAGAACCTGAATGGATAAGTCTCCTGCTAAGACGTGAAGACGACACGTGAGTTCTCCAGGGCCAATTTCATAGCGCTACTTAAAGAGGGGCTCCAAGGTCAAATTCATTTATGTGATATACTCATTTTCCAATAAATAGACTTCTCGTATGAGTGGGAAGAAAAATTACAAGTCTCTAACATCATCTTAAAATGGTGTCCATTGCCAATGTATTTGATACCCTTCCAGGGCGAAAGTTGTCAGTGTCCTAAATTTAATGACGTCACTTTGGTCTACATGGGTCTGTACATTTTTGTACGGTGAATTTTTGGTTCATTCCTGACTGTTTCAGAGCGAAATTGTAAACATGACGGCACTGGATTTCAACAACAAATGGGTCTTTACATTCCAAGGAGGAATTTGTTGGTCAGTCAAATGGTCAAATTCAAGCTTACCAGAATAAGGTTATCAGCCAAAATACATTGTCACATGTACAAGCCGTGATGGTATCCTGCTTATTTTTGGTTATCAAAATATTGTTAAGCAATATTTTCTGCTTAAGCAGCTTTATGAAAATGAGCCCTGATTGTTCCTGACATCAGATGTTTCTTTTGATCTCCTGTAAGAGCTTTGGCCTGAAAGCCACTACACTGCAAAAACTAGAGTGTTGAAGTTGACACCATGGGTGTTGTCACATAATATATACCGAAGAGAGAATCAAAATTAACATCACAGGTGTAAAAATAACACCAATGTAATTGTTTTGACAGAATTTGGTGTTATTTTAACACCCTATGGTGTAAATGTTGAGTCTTTTTTGGTATCTATATGTGACAACACCCATGGTGTAAATTTAAACGCCTCAATAACTGCAGTGTAGTTCCTACAACGTGGTAAGCAAACCTTTGCAGCTGTACTGATGTAGGGAGGGTATATCGTAAGTGCACTGATAAAGGTTTGACAAGAAAATGTAGAAAGATTCGGGCATAATATTGTGTATTTGTACGACCTGTATAAATTTCCACTTAGTTGTTGTTAGGGAACCGATAGAAAGCAGGAATGAATTAAACTTACTGAAATATTGTAATATTGTCTGATACTCTTTTCAATATTATGAAGGGTTACATATTTTTTGCAAAGAATTTAAACAGAATACATGTATATTTTTAAATATTGTACACAGAAAAGCTAAAATTTTATGCGCATAATTTACAAGGTAAGAGTTAACGGTAATTGTATTTTTTTTAGCAATATTATATCCAGTATCAGAATTGATTAATGCTTTTATTTCAAAAGACCGTGCAGTCTCGCGCGATTTGAACATTTTGAGTGCCTTGGTTCATTTGCTTTAAAGAGTGAATGATACAAAAAATCACAAACTTTAAAACCAAACGCTCAAACAGACGCGAGACTTGCATACTATGGTTTAACTTTTTTATTTACCCAAGATCAAAACTACAAATAAACCTGAGATTGAATAGTAACTATTATCTGCTATAAATGGAGAACAAATCAACTCAAAGTCCCTGTGGTCGAAAGGTTGTTTAAAGGTGCTGTCTCGTCATGACCAAAGTATGAACTCTCACCCAGTTACAGCACGCGTGCGCTCTCTCCTCGGATGATGCGGGGAAGGGGTCGCGCGCAGTAACTTGGTTAGATATCATAATTCCATGTACAGCAACAGGTCTGCTTTGATCATGACGATACAACCCCTTTAATCAATGTAGTCAAGAAATGAATGAATGATTGATTGATTGACCAACGAAACTCGATTTTTATTCAGTTTATTTTTATGTCGCCGTTTGCGCATATTAATTGTGATTTGTGTTTTGGCATTTTGAAGTGGAATCCTAAACCCATCCCACAAAAGGGAACTATGATTTCATCTCAATCAAGCCATGAGATTTAGCCATGTGTGGTGGGGGCTGGACAAGATGGCGGGGTCGCAATAAGGTTCTGTATGTTTTTGCAATTGCCAAAGTGTTGTCAGATCATGTACGCTTGCAGCTCATTTTATCCTATTTATATATATATACATATACATTTGTTTATACGAATCCGTTCGGGGTCTTTTCCACCGAGCAACTTTCAAATTGTTTCAAAGTTTCAAATGGTTTTACATTGTTATCATCTTATATCATAAGGCTGTACCCGATTGTTTTGCTGCCGCGCGTTTTGAAGTGAAGATCGTCAACGGTAAAACACAGCATTGGTAATAATTACAAATTTGACCTATTAATTGTGGAAGTAACCCTCTGCCTAAGTTGCTTTTTGCAGGAATTTGCTTAAAACATCAGGGCCCAATTTTAAAAAGCATTAAAACATGCTAAGAAAGAAAAATTGTGATTAGCAGAAACAGGGTACCAGCCAGTTTGCCATCAAGTTGACACTATGTGACTGGTGCTAAGCAGGATTTTCTGCTTAACAGCTTTATGAAATTGGTCCTGGATTACCAGCCAAAATGTTAAGATTGTGATGATGATTATGACTGGCTAACTATTCCGATTTGCTAAGCAATGACACCATGTGATGCTGAGCGAACACGCACACATTGGTATTATTGTATCATAAATAAAAGGGACGCGTTGCCTTGGATTGGGCGCTTTGGGCTATACAAAGCGTTTGAAAGCGTTCGTTAAGAAATGTTTGGTAGGAAAGATGTTTTAAAAGTAGAATATAATGATCCACACAAATATGCCTCAAAATTGTGTGGTTTTCCTTTTACTTCGTAAAATTTCATGGTCCGCCATTTTGTAGAACCAAATTAACTTTGACTCCACGAAATGGCGGTCCGTGTTTGTTCACGAAGGAAAAAGGAAAACCACATAATTTCGAGGCATTTTTGTGTGGATCGTTATATTCTACTTTTAAAACCCGTGTGTGCATGGTGTGTGACGCCCCTCCTGTAGTTATAACAGATTTTCATCTCCCAATGATTTTTGACATAGTTGTCCAAGATTACTTAAGCCTTAAATTTTTCTGTTTAATTAATTTTCAATTAATTTTGTTTTTAATTAGAGACAAATAATAATTTTAAAAAATGAAGAAAACCCCCCAATATCTGTCAAATGCAGCCACCTCTAATTAGCGCCTTTAGTAAACAATACAATTGTATTAGCCTGACACCTTTCTAACAGCCTGTTGACCAAACAATACAGCCCTGAACTCCCACGTTAGTATTATTGCAAGCATAAGCCAAAACGTTTCTTCCTTGCTCTGTGCGGTTTATCATGCAGGCAGGAGTGCGCCCTCCCCCCCAAAACGGAGACAGTTTGTCTAGCGGGGAGGGGGTGGTGGCCTTGCACAAGCTGTTGGCAAGACTTGACAAGCCAAGCCTGTGACAGAGAAAAGACAGCTGAACAGATTGTTCCACTTATCAGTGGGTTAGATCCTAGTTGTAGATATATACCATAAAACTAACCCTTTTCATTTCAAAAGGTGGCGTTTTTGAGAAATGCATTATACTATATCCAAAGCTGCTGTACTTCTTACCAAGTAAGTTTTTATTGACATTAATTTTCAGAGTCACTACCAAACGTACACAGAACCTTTAAGTACAAATTTATTTTACTTTAAAGATTTGTGTGGTTGGCAGCTTTATAAAGAGCTTCTTCAGTTGTTACTCATTTATTCAGAAGTGTGTCTTAATGAAAATGTGTACTCTATTTGCAGTGATTGGAATTAACTGATAAATTAATTGATCAGTGAAACATATTGATTCATGTGTACTTATTGGGTTCGGTTGTTTCAGCCAAAAATAAACTTATGGCTCAATGAATGAAGGAGTGCACAAATCTTGATAGCATTGTGTTAAATGATATTCATGTGAAAATAAATAGATCCAAAAGGATTGCATATAAAAGGAACTGACGAACTCCACAAAATAAATGCCCCCTCTGGCGTTCATTAGTGTCTGATAAAGCGCCCTCTGTCATTTTCGTCCTACCTCGCGTGTAGACCGGTCCCCTGTCTTTATCCGCAAGGATAAAGACAGGGGACTGGTATTACATGTCCAATGATTGCATTGGACAAGGTGCGCATCAGGTTTGCATGTAATGTTGTTCATCATACACAATGTAATGGTAGCAACTACCACGATCGTGCCAGTTGCTCAAGGCCGCTATCTGGCGTTATTCACGAGCCTCGAAGTGTAACGTCAGATGTTCGGGCTACCTCGGCGTGCAACTCCTGTCTTTTATTCCGATCCTCTGACGTCAGAATGTGGCTGATGAAGGATATAAATACAGGGGAGCAGTCAATCTGTCTGGGTTCCAAACTCCCGGCACTTCTTTCCCGTTACATGAAAAGAGCAAGATCTTTTATCAACAAAGAGTTTTTCTCAACGAAAATTATTAATAAGCATAATTGAATAAATAACTAAATGAAATGTCGGTCAATGCAATATTACCACTCACTGCTCGTAAACCGTACAATTTACGTCATGGAATTTATCACAACATTGATGCTCATTAACAGCACAAGGTGAAAGGTCACTCCTGGAAGAAATTTAGCCTTATGAACCAAAGTTATTTCTAATTGAAAATAAGGCTGTGTCCGAAATGCCAGATACGGCTACGCCTGATTTCCCACGTTGAAGTATAGCACGTCCTTAGCAACACCCTTAGTAACAGTCGTAGCCGTAGCCGTAGCCGCCAAGTCGGATACGGCCTTCCTATACTGTTGAATCATGAAGCTAGCTACCTCCATGGTTGAATAGTTCCTTTATGTAACTATAGTAATATAGTAAGTTTACTAGTAAGGGACTTCCCCTACAAAAATATATATTTTAGTTCACGGTCAACTTTGATTGCATACCCTAAACCCTGCAAATTAAATCAATCACAATCATTCTCTTCAATAATAATATTTTGGATTACTCTGAAACACTGGAAATAAAAACCATTGTTTGTTTAAGCATTGGCTATTAAGCTAGTAGTGTGGACTATCCTACACAAGAAAAAAATAGAGAAGTAAAATAGATAACGTGTAAACGATGCTCGTTTTTGCTACTATTAGAAACGAACCGCACGGAATGGTCTGGACTTATTTTAGAAAACAGAATCGTAACATTGATTTTAAACTACTTTGGCCGTTGCAGTTATGGTAAAGAGGCATAAGGAAGTTGTGTACAACAGTAACGTTCAATGGTACAGAAAATGGAGACTACATCTAGTATGAACTCATGTATTATACCTTCAGTGAATGAGCTATACAAATTGCTATTCAGTTTAGGCAGTCATTGTACTCGACAAATCTGCGTCTAGACATACAACTACCTTTTACCTTTGCAGATTGGGTGTTCGTTGTATATAATCTCATAGGTTCCATTACACGGTCATTACTACACTAGAGTATAGCACACAGTTTCAACAGAGTCTTCATTCTGGTTTTGAAGGCATTGGCTTGGATTTATGTATTTCCGTACATTTTGAAGAGTGACTATCATCATTAAATCCCCATCTGCAGTCGATTCTCGTTATTTGTCTTTCTGTATTCCCATCTCAAATCTGGTAAGCAAAAGATTAGTTTAAGTACAATTCTGAGCAGGAAATTAAACTTGTGGTTTACTGTTTGGTAAATTGAAATTAAGAATTTTGTGTGAAGAAAATGTAAGTTGAGAAGCCTTATTACAGTTTACTTCATGCGGGATTCTTGAATTTATTGTGATATTATGTTTTGTTTTGTGAAAACATTGCGTGTGAGAACCTCATGATGTTATTGTAGGAAAGCCCAATAATGAAAAGTTTATTTAATATCCCTATTTCCAGGAAGTATTTCCAATTGTATGCTCATGTTTCATATTAGTTGCCAGTTTGGCGTTTTGGTAAGAATAGTTTGACTGGCAATGAATGCTGGACGAGGGCAATGAGGGAGGCACCGCCCCCCCTCCCCGATCACGCATACAATGTTTCAGTCATGAAGCCCCTTCTCAGGCATCTGAAAGCACCAATTCTATGCAACAAGGATATGTTTTCTTTCTTTCATTATTTTCTTGCAACTTCGATGGCCAATTGAGCCAAACTTTTCACAGGTTTGTTATTTTATGCACATGTGAGGATACACCAAGTGATGATGCTGGTCTTTGACAATTACCAATAAAGTTTACCCCACCTTTAACATAAAATAATGGTCAAATAATTGAATTGTGGGTTTGTGATAAGTTGATTGTACCTCACAGTGGAGTGTCGTGGCCGAGCGGTCGAGTGCTCTGGACTCAAGTTCCGTTGTTGTCAGAGTGTGGGTTTGATTCCCGGTCACGGCACTTGTGTCCCTGGTGAAGACCCTTAATTAATATACTGCAAAACCCAACAAATAAAAGTCTTTAAAAATGGATCGGTTCGGAAAGTTTTATGCTTCGTAGCAAAAGAAAAGTTCAAATAATTTATTTTATAAATATGTTTTGTTTCCTGAAGTAACAAGGAGATACTGAAGTATGTGCCTTCTGAAAAAAATATCCTTTAAAATCAATCTTCATTTTTGTATTTAACTCATAGCTACAGTGTGAGTCAAACTCGGAACAATATTGTGGTTCAAACTATTCAATAGTTAAGTAACACCTTTGTGTTATTGAATCTAGTTGACATAACTCACAAGTTCACAGGTGCTTTGTTCTTAATGTTTACAAGCGCTGGTTAAACTGAATGGGACTTCCCCCTTAAAATGCCATAGCCAGAAGCAACCCAAGTACACTGTGAAGATTGAGCTGTACTGAAACCCGTTCGGTTTTCAATAGATGTTTCCTATCATTCAAGGTTCCAACTCGACCTACGTACGAGGCTATGGAAACCGCTATTTATAGGAGTACTCGTCATAGTTAAACTACTGACGACGAAGCTGTGTAAAATGAATATAGAAATTGCAGTAGAATTATTGTTGATACTGAAAGCCCCATTATTGCAAACGTTGGTGAAAATGAAAAATGATATGTTAAGATATTTCCTTGTGCACTTGTTGTTATTAATACAACAACAACAATTTTGCAGTCATTCTGAAACAAACACATTTCCAAAACAAACCAAGTTCATTATTTTCGTGTTTCAGTTAGTCTCTTTTTGTAATCGAAAGACAATCATGAAAGTATAAAGTTGTTTTCATATGTCAAGGCTATTGGCTAAGAATACCGGATACACAGGAGGAAGTTTCAGGGGAAATAATATTCAACGGTAAAAAAGGTACAATGAATGTCGTCATTCCCTACATTTTATATTTTTTTTAGTCTCATTCAATTTATGCATTGAGGCCTGTTCGATTTTCGCTCATTAACAAAGGAGTACAGCTTCGTACCACATAACTATATGAATACATCTGAATAGATCATTGTACAGACTAACACTACTGAAAGCTTTGCTGTCGTCAACAGTCAAACTGAATTATAGCTAACTGGAGGACTGCTGTCGATTTCGATTACAGCATTAAACTGTTCCTACTGATATCTCAACAGTTTGTACACAACTCTAGTTCCACAATGCTGAATATTTAACGTAAAGTCATCATGTCACCTCATCAAAATATGCTCGGATTGACTTTATTGGTATTTGTTCTCGCCTGTCTCAATACTGGTAAGTAAACAGTTTGTTGTTTGCAAAAACGTCAAATGCGGAAACTTGTTTCTGTGTGGAAGCAAATTAAAGTTTTGAGGGGAATGTAAAGCAATATATCACTAGAAACTTAAAAGGGTAAACTTAGTAAGTTTTTCACTAAATCTTGGTGTAGTCGAAGTTGGGAACTGTAAAGGTGTCAGTGGCGTTTTTTTGCAGAACAATCAGAGATGACAGCACCGTGGTGAGGGTCTAGTTTGAGATCAAATTGTTCCGAAATGATTTGACAACATATCATTCATTTTTTGAGCGAACTAAGTTTAATTTACTGGAAAAGGATGTGCGACCTTCGGACACAGAATAAAACTAATTGTTATCTAAATACTTTATCAGTAAACCGCTGTCAATATTTTTAATTAATCTATAATGTTAACTAAAAATCAAAAGGATTGGGACAAATTGGCAAATTTGTTGGTACTAAAAGGAATGTTTATAAATTAGTCAAGTTGGTTTAAAATGAAGAATAGAGCATTTGAAGAATCGAGGTCTTTCCTTGCATTAAGTTGATTCTGTTTTTGTCTCCTGGTTTTGGGCTTCATCACAGTTTGTGATAATCGTAACCCTCCATCCTCAGACCGTTACGACGATATTGAACATGTGGCACAACTTTTTGGTTTCTTTACAAAATATTTGTTCTACCCAATTTGTTTCACTTAAAATATTGAAATAAATAGATCAAAAGAAATTGCAAAATTTGCACGCACACGTTTGTCATAAGCCTTCGGTCTACGATTGTCGGTAGAATCGAGGGTTACTATTGTCACAACTGCACCACACCGTGCCCTACTACATCAACGCCCCCATCGACTGCGATACAACACAATGCATGGTTGTATCGCAGTCGATGGGGGCTTTTCCTTTATACAAATCTTCCAAGCCATGAACTGATAATGAACTATACAAATAATTTTACGCAGGGTCACTTAAAAGGTATTGGTTGACATTTTGAATAATTTTTACTAAGTTAATTGCCTTGCAGATGCATCTTTACTTGTAGCAAACATGTATGTTGATATGTTAAGGAAGCGTTAAAGGGACATGGAGAAAAAAGACAAGTCATGATAATTATATGATTAATATCCCATAATTATGATTTAGCACAATTCATAATTTTGACTTGTATCTTGTAATTATCATAAGTCATAATTATTACCAATTTAATCATATTTATATATCTCATATGACTTAGTACAATTTATAATTATGACTTTCTTTTTCTTTCTCTCTCAATGTCCGTTTAACGCTTCCGTAGTTTGTGTAGGGTTACAACAGTTCATAAGAAAGGTGTAGTTCGGTACTTGCTACCCGTGTCGTTCACCTCAGAAAATGGTTAAGTTTTAGATTACAAGGGATCTATAAAATTTTCCGGCCTTTTATTCAACCTGTCAATTCGAGGTAGATAGCAAGTTTGCACACAAAAAGGAAACAATTCAACGAACACGGAAGTAACTCAATGACGTGAAAAAGCGGTTGTAACGCGACCGCCGTGAACCAGACTATACTGCAGTATGCGGTCTTTGCACATCATGTTCAAAGCTAGAGGGCGCAGAACTATATCCATCTGATCCGTAAAAACACTGCAAGGTTGTTACGGGGGAATCACAAAAAGGGCATCAGAAGGGGTTTCCTTGAGATTTTATTTTAAAAGAAAGCCAATCGATGATATAGGGTAATTGCAATGCACGTGGGGAATTATTATTGAGATTTTGCGCAAAGAAAAGCGTAATAATAATTATAGGCATTGTCGTAAACCACATGTAGGCTACATACAGAAAGCTCTCAACAATCAAGCCTCATTTTCTCAAATGATAACTCAATTTTCAAAGGGTAATTTAAAGAGTCGTTTCTTGTTTGACTGACGTTGACTATTAGGCTAAAGTTGTGGGGAATGTCCACATTTCCCCTGGATACATTACTTCGTACAGAATTGCTTCTCGGGAAAAGCTCTTGGTGGCGCCCTGCATCGGCGGTGCCGCACGATAATCTCTTGAAAACCCATGAAGAAGTGAAGATTTAAAATAACAAATATTTAATATTTTTCTGTGTTGATGAGATTGAGTTTAACTTCTTCTTAAAATAAAGTTATGCCTTTTTACAATCTTGTAATTTGTATAAGAACTCCACTGTTTAACAGTGCACAATCTTGGTTAACACATAGAGCAAGGAACAGAAGAAGGTCATTCAACGACACTTTTATTTTGACATTTTTTTGTCCGGTCTTTCATCGGCAAAAAATCGGCATATTTGAAAAGGACCGGTCCCCTCCCCTAAGTGCGGGGAATTCAGTTTAAACTGAGGCCGTCCGGCAAGGTGTGTTGAAGTTTAGAGAAATAGATGTACCATGGAAGTTTATTTTGAGAGTGCTTTGTGCTTCGCTCAGTCCCAGCGCCCCATGTAAAGGAGCTGAGATGAGCGGCTGGCGTAAGCACAGGAGCATTTTACCATTCCTCCTGACCTATAATAACCCCCCAATCACCTTTTCATGCTAACGAAAGATTCTACTATCGAATAATAGTGTAGGGTTTTATGGCAGATCGTTTTATTGGGGAGAACATTAGATTGATGTATGATTTGATGAATGTCACGGACTCTGACTCTATTTCACACGATTTTATTTTTTAGAGTTCTTGAGAAATTCAATTTTGGTCCCTCGATCAATACATGGATAAGGGTTCTTTATAACCAGGGCTTCTCCTCAGTTTTAGTTAATGGATTTCTTTCAGAATTTTTTCAAATTGGGAGAGGATGTAGACAAGGAGATGGTCTGAGCCCCTATTTGTTTCTTTTATGAGCAGAAGTTTTGTCAATGTTGGTATGTAACAACAAAGTCCTTAAAGGAATCCAGGTCGAGGGAACGGAATTCCGAATATCTCAGTTTGCAGATGACACTGTGTTGTTTTTGAATGGGACTGAGAAATCAATGCAGGAGGCTTTTCAGATTCTGGACACATTTGCTAGTATGTCCGGATTGAAAGTTAACACCGAGAAAACAAACGCCATTGGGTCGGTTCTGAGAAGGGCAGTACAGAGAAACTTTGTAAAGAGATTAACGTTAACTGGGTAGATGCCGGGCATACTTTCAAAACTCTTGGCATTGAGTTCTCTACCGATCTTGATTCTATGGCCATGCTGAACTACAACAGAATTATTTTGTCCTTACATAACCAAATCTTTAACTGGTCAAAGAGGCACTTTACTGTACTAGGTAGAATTGCTGCAGTCAAATCCCTGCTTTTGTCCAAGATTACTTACCTTGTGCTAGCCATTCCTGACCCCCCCCCCCCCTGCAACACGATCAAAGAATTAAACAATATGTTTTTCAAATTCATCTTGAAGGGAAACGATCGTATGGCCAGGAACCAAATGCTCCAAGATTATGGTGGGGGTGGGTTGCGAATGGTTGAAGTCAGGGCCTGCATGGACGCCTTAAAAATCACCTGGTTACGTAGAATTCTAAAGGCTCCTGCGTCCTCACAGTGGTTTACGTTATGTAAATACATTTGTGATATTTCTCGTTTTTCATTGTTGGAAGGTGGTTCTTCTAAACTCTTGGGTGCACATAGAATACATAACATGTTTTGGCTTAATGTGTTCACGGCATGGTTTAAATTCACTCATGTCCATACGCCCACTACTAAAGTCGAGATATTGAGGAATACACTTTGGTTCAATGACAAAATTAAGGTTGGCGGGAGGTGTATTTATTTTATAGGCATTGGGAAAGTAAAGGAGTTAATTTTATTTGGGATCTTATTGACAAGAACGGTAATTTCCTTACACTTAACGCCTTTAAGAATACATTTAACGTCCACACCATTTTTTTTAAATATGGCGGAGTGTTGAGAGCTATCAAGGCATCCTTTCAGGACATTACGTCAGAATACACACATATTAATCTACCTTTCATACCTTTTAATCTTGAAATTCTGTTAATGGATAAAAAGGGGTCGCAAAGAATATACCAGGTTATAGTTTCCTCTAAACATGTGCAAGGGAAATTTATTTACAAGTGGAATGCGAAAATTAACACCGAATACGATTTTCCGAAATGGTCTTTGATTTTTAACATTCCCTACTCATGTACTGTAGATATTAAGTTAAGATGGTTCCAGTTTAGATTAATTCATCGGATCTTAGCTACTAACTCCTTCCTGTTTAAAATCAATAAGACGGGTAGTAATCTGTGTACATTTTGTAATAACGAAGAGGAAACACTTTTTCACCTTTTCTGCCCTTGTACCCACACAATTTCTTTTTGGTCCTCGGTATTTTCATGGATTAAGGAAGAGACCAATACGTCTATAAATATGGATAATGAAGCGTTTTTATTTGGTAACACCAATGCTAGTAGCAAAATTGTTAACTTGTTACTACTTATTTGTAGATTCTATGTGTATAAAATGAAAATGAACGGGAAACGTCCATCACTTTTAGTTCTAAAAAGAGAAGTGAGGAACTATTGTTCGATGGAAAAATGTATGTTCTACTCTAACGGAGACGGGTTCAAACTCTATCAGAAGTGGGACTCTTTTTTTGATTTTACGTCAAGGCTGACTGGCAACCTACTTTCTAAATAGACGTTTAATTTATATAGGCCTAAGTCGTATATAAGAATAGGATTGTACTGATATTATGAGAAGAGACAGTGTACAATAAATGAGGATCCCCGGGATCAAAAAAAATAATAATAAAAAAATTAAAAATAATAATAATAATAATGTAGCTCTTTTATGTAAATCCATTGCAAATAATTATTGTCGTAATTTGCCTTGTACTAAAAAAGGGGGCTCAATCGCAACATTCTTCTTACTTATCCATGGAGCCTGTCTGCTTTATCATATCGTGTGTGTACATGTTGTGATTGTGCCGACTGCAGTACAATCGTTCCCATCATGCCTCACTACATCCTGAACAAGAATTGGTACAAGCTTATCAGCCCATTCCAGCGGTCTTGGATGAGACCGCTGGAGTCGAGCGAAGCTTTGTGCATGTTCTTAGATGTTTTAAAGTTGATGCGTTGTCTGAGTGGTAACCAATTGTAATTGTTGAAGGAGTGGGGAGACATGTGCATATTTGGGTCGTGAGAAAGTGATACGTGCAGCATTGTTTTGAGCCTTTTATTATTTTACTGTCTTTATTATATAAACGGACGAGATACACTTCTGAATTTATGATACCGATATATTCAATTATCCAGACGTAGGTTTCGCCCTTCAACTACAAGAAAGTCAAACCTCACAGAGTTCTACTAGCGGTGATAATCCCGCTAGTCGTGCTGTGGATAATGACATCAACACACCTTCAGTCACGGGTAAGTCTACTTATTTAACTCACAAATTAAGCAAATTGTTATTTGTTATATCATAAATAAATTAATCGGTTGACTTCACGGGGGACTGAAAACACGATTTAATTATCTATTTTGAAGAAATTAGTTATGATAATTTGTAAAAAAAATTGTAAAACTTTCAATGTGTCGAACCCTCATTTTCGTTTGATATACTTACATCTTACAGTGTAAGTACTCAGATGTAATTTGAATGCGTTCAAAACTTCAAAGTTAACTTATTTCCTTTTTTATTCATCTTTCAAATTCATTTTAATGTGAATATTTTGTAAAGCATCCATCACGGTTCAATATTTTAGTCTGCCTTAAACTGAAATGGTGTTTTCCGGTCCTGCAGAAAGACAAAACGAACATAAAAAAATAATGACTGGCAATTCGCGTAAGGAGCGGTACCAAAGACCTTCAGTTTTTGTCTTAAAAAAAAACATTTAAATGTGTACTTATTTAACAATGTTTGATTTCAGATGATGAAGCCAATCCATGGTGGAAAGTGAACCTCGGTGACACATACTGCCTCAAGAAGATCACTTTGTCTTATGGACCTATGAGTGGTGAGCGTATCTTCATTTATTATCTCTGTATTTTTATTTAAGTTTGACGCGTTCATCTTGAACTATTCACTGTTTTTTTATGAGTTTCCTTTTTTGCTCGGTTTCTACGTTTTTGGCTTTCCCAATATTACAGGCTGTTTCAGGAAAGATTCATTTTTTCAAGTCATTATTCATTGAAATTCATGAGAACCTATTTCAATTTATGAGAAAAACGACTCATCTCGTCCTTAATAAGTTCCTTTGACTCCTCCCGGATGCTCTGATTGTAGGTGGAGGTCAAAGCGAAGGAGCTGTGGTGAGGGCTGGTTTGAGTTCCGTTCATCTACAGAACGAAATGATTGGATCATCCTTAACTCTGTCTCAAGCTCAAAGTGGACAGATGAACGAGTTTACCCTGGACCCTTCTGTCATCGCTCGATATGTGAGTGTAGATATTCCAACGAGCAGTGGAGAAACAAAGCCATTAGTCCTTGGTGAGGTCGAGGTTGATGAAATTACTCAGAGTGAAGACGATACCATGTCCTCGGGTGAGTAGCAAGAAGCCTCAAGGAAAGAATGCCAGTAGATTTTTATATCCAGGTAGCGAGAAACTTCGTCTCCCTAAGTCTTCTTTCTAAAACTATGACATGTCAACTTTTTGGTTTATTTGAATTGTCTTGATAAGATAAATTATAAAGCCAAGTCAAATTATTTAAGAGAATAAGTCAACTTAGCGTGATTTTCTCGTTATCTGGAGAAATTGTATTGCACTTATGAACCTCCATAACTTCTGATCATTCAAAATAGAACAAATCCCCAATAGTACGGCAGGTTTTTGTTTTTTTATGAGAAATCGCCTAACATCACAAGGCCGAGCGGCCCTTTTTAAGGTGAGGGCTATACTTAACTGATTTGGGCTCTCGACCTAATTCAACTGTCACCAGGGGCACATTACCACCTACACCTCGGGCTGAAACAGTCTGTTAGGATGTAGGCATGGGTTACATCACATTTTAAGGTGGGGGCTATACTTAAATGATTTGGGCTGTCGACCTAATTCAACTGTCACCAGGGGCACGTTGCCAACTACTCCTTGGGCTGAAACAGGTTTACCCCCTTCACAGTCTGTAGGATGTAGGCATGGGTATCATCCACCAGGAGCCTTGCCATGGTAGAGCAGAATGCACCACCTTCCCAACTTACGAAACAGTTATGGTTAAGTGCCTTGCTCAAGGGCGCAAGTGTCATGACCGGGTTTCGAACCCACACTCTGCTGCTGACAACACCAGAGGTAGGTGATGGGATGTACCTTCTATGGTAAAGACGTGGGATTTGGCACAAAGTCAGCGTATATCATGAGAAAGATGTTCGGCTGTATAGGGCCATCGCAGATTTGTCCTTTGAAAAGATATAGGTAGAATATAATGACAGCCATTTTGAAAAGTTTAAAAAGTGCTTGTTATTTTACCTAGTTGTTTTCAAAATTCAAATTTACTATGGCCCTACAGCCAGATATCTTTCTCTGACTGTGTGACAAATTTCATGCTTGTATCATCAAAGGTAATGTTGCACCAATGTTATGTTGCCTTGCTACCCCACAACATGAGGAATTTTTCCCTTTATTCTCGGTTGGACGAAATGACATGATTTAATCGATATCTTTCCTAATGTTTTATATTATGACAAGTTCACTTCTTTTTGCAAATTTTGTATATTATTTGTTATAGATGTAGCTCTTCCTTTGTCCGGTAATCCTAGTCGTCAAAGTTCAACATGGAATGGAAATGTTGCTTCAAGAGCTCTGGATGGGGATTTGGTATCCGACACCCACACAGGTACACGGCATTTCCTCTCATCATGTCTTTACTCACGGTTAAAGCTCTCAGATCAGGTTCTTGGCCCATTACTCGGTCTAAATGAACCGGAATAATACAGTCAAGGTTTCTGACTGTGATCCTGGATGAAAACATTTCGGATCGGAGTCATTGTTGAGTTTGTCAGTGTCTGTCAATATACGTTTTTGATATTCGAATTGCACTTAATCTTGTTATTTTACAAAACTAGTAATTATTGGCAACATTGTGACCATTAGGATCCGACCATCTCGGGAGACTATACGACAAGAGCATTTTTTCTCGTTTACTATACCGTATGGCGTTGTATTCAGTTTGGGCACAGCAGGGGTTCAACATCTCTGTACATAATTGTTAAATAATTGAATGCTATACAGACTAGAAAAGCAATTCTTTCTGAGAATCTGACGTTAATTGAGTATAACTGTCGATTGTTTTTCTTCTAGATTGGCAATGGAACCCGTGGTGGAAGGTGGATCTTGTGACTGAATATTGTCTCGGCAAAATCAGATTTCTGAACAGAAATTTTGATCATGGTAATTATTCGATAGTAACCTACATAATATCTGTCTTCATTTTGTATGTAATTTGACTCTAAACATAAAAGGCGAAAATAAAGTTTTTCGTTTGTTGCAAATTGTGTGTACGAGTTTTAAAACGAAATTTTGTGAACTACGTTTGAAAGTATAGCAGCTTTATGATATCTTTTCCAATAGATGATATACAGAACCATAAAATGTAAGTGTGTCGTTTTTCGTTTCCCCCATCCACGCCCATCCCAATCTGTCTCCCTTTTAGGTGTTGTTTTGATGACAGAACTTTTCCGTTACTGGCTTTGCACTCTGTAACCAGTTCCAAAAAGGTTTACTTGAAGATTTACTGAATAAGATTATTTATTTAGAATTATTTCTACCCGCAAGATCGACACTCTCAAAGTTCACTGTAGAAATCTTACTTTATTTTGTTAAACTTAATCACCAAATAAAAAGTCGAATTGATAAACTGCATCCAGCATTATTCCATTGGGCAAACCTTTAAATCAATGTTGTTGTTATTACTTTAATAGATGGTATTAGGTATCGAATAGTGGGAGCAGTTGTAAGGGCTGGTCCGAGTGACGTTCTTACTGGTAACGCAGTGTGTGGTAGCTCAGTAACCAGAGACCAAGCCTCATCAGATGACTGGATTGAATTCAAGTGTGATCCACCCAGACTCTCGCGGTATGTCAGTGTCAACATTCCCCGTCAACAGTTTCTGAATATTGTCGAGGTACAAGTATTCACGTGTAAGTCCGAACTTTTAATTTACAAGAATTAAATACATCTGAATGGATGATTTACGTTCATTACATAACACACGGGACCTACGGCTTTACGTCCCATCCGAAGGATAAAGTATAATTGTGGTTAAAAATCGTCTTGAAAACGCCAGAACTTGAATCATGTGACATAGACCGCTCGAGACAAACTTAATCAAACCTTTAGTGGCACTAATGTACAGATACTACATAACTGTTATACTTCTATTGTACTATTCTTCAGATGGTCTTCACTTTTTTACATTGACATGGCCTCCTAATGTCCACTTAATATTTTCTCCTTTTATTGTTTCTGTAATAAATTTGTATTTGGTACTGATTGACTGAATAACAGAGATACAAGACAACCAATATGAAGATCGTGATATTTAGTGAGCAGCATTTTTAGTAACTATAGTAGGCCTGTGAAGAACTAAAGAACTAAAGAAAGAAAAAATATTTAGAAAGAAAAGCAATACGGAAACAAAGAAACAGAGGCGTTTCCCATTTAAATTTCGCTTTATTCAAGTGCAACTGATTATTCCCAAAATCGAATCCCCACTCAAGACCTGTTGCATGCCCCCTCAACATTTGACAAATACAAAACAATAAAGTCTACTGTTTCAAACTATCATCACCAAACCCATCGAAGAAGATGACCCCGACTGCCCCCTGCAAAATGCACCCAGCTAATTACCTTATGGTATTGGGTGTGGTTTGTCTGTCTTGATTGACAGACCGCCACATAAAGGATAAGTAAGGCAACCCCTTCCCTCCATAGTCTTGAGGTGGTGCCTTGAGCAAGTACCAGTAACCTCTTTGCTGCCCTGCCAGGGTTACGGTGAAGCTATAGGCATGCAGCAGCATAGTGGATGAAGCGGCAGGTGGATGACCTTGGTTTCTTGTGAAAAAAATTTTGAGCTACATGGTTTCTAGCAAAATAACCACTTTGATGGTGGCAATGGTAGAGACAAAGCCCACCGGTGAGTGGAGTACTGCACACTGGTGGAAGAGTTGTGCCACGCCAGTGTATAAATGCACAAGCACCAAATCCTCAATATGAAAGTTCAATCGCAGGAAGAGGACAATCATGCTAACTACTACTCACGGTGAGAGGACGTGGTATACTCAAAACCTTCATCTGAAGGTGCACAACTGACGGCACGTGAGAAACGAAGTATGAAGAACTTTAGCGTTGGATGTTGGAATGTCACCACACTCAAGTACACGTTAGCACCTGAGCATCTCATGATTGCACTAGAGGACTACCGCTATGACATCATCACACTGAGTGAGACACACCTCCTCGGTCAATGAGTTGGATGAGTTCTATATGAGCAGCTACGGGACTTGAGAGACAACAACCGAAAGACAAGAGATACATGTGATAGTGGCTGAAGACTTCAACACTATAGCTAGGTAACCAAAAGCCCCCCCCCTGTCATGAGCACTCATGCAATCGGGAAAAGAAATGCTAGTGGTGACCGTCTCTTCGATGTTTGCATGGCTAATAACAACACACCTGCACACTGATGGTTTCACAAACGTGCCTTGAAAAAGGTGACGTGTATCTCACGGGCAGGCAATGCCAATGCTATGGGTCACATTCTCATCGATCAAGATTCAATAAACCACTTCACTGACTGTCGCTCATTCACTGCATGTTTTGATACGGACCATCGACTTGTTCTCTGTAACAAAAACATCGACTTGTTGCTCAAAACCCAGAGACCATCCAAGCGCAATTTAAGTAACAAGAAGCCTGACGTTGACTCTTTGAAACATGAGCAGATTGCTGATAGCTTGCACTGTGCCGTGAAAGAAAAGATACAACATTGTAAACAACTTGATCACATTGCCGCAGTGATGAGGAAACCATCATGACACGTGGTGTGAAAACAAGACAGGCCAACCAGCCATATCTGAGCCACGTGTGATGAGAATGGTGTGTTATTACAAATCGTGCTGAAGAGGAGATTACCTCACATTACTTTACAAAAACTCCAAACATTTCATACGCACACAACGCGGATACAAAGACAATGTAGACCTGCACAGTCATCTAAGCTCAACTTGGTGTTGTTTTGATATTTCAGTTTTACGGGGGTCAACTACCAAAGTTTCCACGAGACTCTATTTGTTTTGTGTAGTTGTCAGAATCTGGCCGCTGTTGAGTGTAATACTTGAAAAACTTGTAATCAAACCTTTTTATTTTTTAAAGTTCTTTCCTTCCACTTCAGTTATTTTGGTATAGTTATTAAAATGGTGCGGTCCAATGTTATTGCGCAAGCGCAAGGACGAAGAAAAACCAATCACCGATGATAGCCACGGATCGTCCCTCGACCAAAAGGTCGGGGGTCATAGCCCAAAGGGCAAGAAGGAGACCAATCAGGATGTCAGTCTGAAACAGCCAATCAGACATTTTGCAACAAGACAGTTCGCGAGGAGTGATCTTGCGGATCATAGGTTAGCATCCAAGATGGAGCCGCCGTGCCCAGCCGCAGTCAGGTCCGTTTGAAACAGGCAAACACTCAGACATTTTGCACCAAGGCAGTTAAGGTGAACATTCTCCGCATCTGGGAACCCATCGGACTCCTGATCACACCGAGGACAGCCACGGAGTCACCAGAACAACCGTGAATCCAAGATGGCGAGCTTCAATTCGAGTTACGGTTTTCAAATAGTAAAACAAAAATTACGAAGACTAGACCTACAGTGTGGATAAAGTACATATATAGAAACCTATACTAGCACTGTTCTATTCGAGTATCAAAAATTTAAAGTAACATTAATTTGTAAAATTCTGTTAATTTATTTTGACAATTGAACTCAACTTAAAATACCAAAAATATGGTAACATAGCTCTAAAAAGAATGTCCTATAACATCATTGTCTTGCCAACGAATTTCTCATTCTAAGAACAGTTTATTTAAAGGATTTTCTTCATTGTTTCCACAGGTATTGACATAGATTTTACACTTGTGACTAACATTCCTCTGATTGGTCAGACTGGGGACAATGAAGCAGCCATTACAGCGTACAAAGGATGCAGTGACTTGACGGCTAGTGTTTCATTTGGCAGACAATTGACAACAGGAGGAACTAATACTGGACTTCCTACAGGATCCAGTGAAGTAGGAAACTCCACACTGGGCCGAGCAGCAAGGTCTTTGATGTTACCCGAGGCTGGTGGGATGGACAGGGTGGGTGTCTTCTACTCAGAGCTGGTGTCTACAAGTGGAAGGATCACCAAGATGCAGACAATACTATTACCTAAGAACGGTAGGATGATAAAGTTTTTACTTTTATTTTGAAATATCAGTTGTTCTTCTGATTCTCCTACTTTTTGTGACGTAGAAATGAATTGAAGGTAGGCCTACGCACTATTATTTGAAGAAAATACATATAGTCCTTTGTGACTTAGCAGCTTCATTTTAAGTCCTCTGAGGC
Source organism: Plazaster borealis (assembly GCA_021014325.1). Classification (NCBI taxonomy): domain Eukaryota; kingdom Metazoa; phylum Echinodermata; class Asteroidea; order Forcipulatida; family Labidiasteridae; genus Plazaster; species Plazaster borealis. The sequence continues at coordinate 1,666,632 of CM037462.1, forward strand.
CAAAACAATTTAAGTACCTTTGAATAAAACCAGAAAGTTCACCAACTAAAACTAACTTAGGTTGAACAATGAAATGTGACTATAATTAAGATAAATATGTGAACAATTTTGATGTCGTTCTTCTCAACCAATTTCAGACAGTGGTGTTATTCTTCCTAAGCAGCGGACACTGACAGTAAATGTAGGCGAAATGGTCACACTGACAATGGTACCATCTAACACACAGACTAACGTCAAATGGAAGCATAATGCAGATGCAGTAGATGGATGGAACAATCAGCTCACGGTGTCTATTCCAAGTGTTGTCAAATCAGATGAAGGGATATATAGCTGCTTCGTGGACGGCCAAGAAGATCAACAACGTCACGGCATAATGAGACTCATAGTACGAGGTGTGTTTGTCATCTAAACAAAAATTATTGCACCAAAATAACATACTTGAATCCATTCGTTTAAAATCTTGACTTTATTGTCATTTACATTTATTTCAGCTTGTCCATCAGGGATGTGGGGTCTGATGTGCTCGACTGCATGTCGCCGATGCTACAATGGAGGAATATGTAATGATCACACAGGAACCTGCGTCTGTGCTCCGGGTTTCAGTGGAGATAACTGTGAAAAAGGTTTAACAATAAGTCATTAGACCGTTACGAAATATGGCAGAAATGTTACCTTTGCCAATATTAATAATGTTTGTAAGAATTGTAAAAAAGTGTTATTTAAAATTTATCTGAGTTATTGTTCCGGAATACATTCCTTTAGAAGTCTTAAATTACTAACAATGGTGAAACAATCACCTCTCATGTTACAGTTCATGGTCGTCATGTGTTTGGTAAAGACGCTCAATACGGCTATTCTAATAGTCACGATCCACACCACAATGCCTGTCGGGGTCATTTGTTCTGTCTTCCTGATCCTTATGGATGTTCGTGTGCTGCCGGCTACATGGGACTGGACTGCACGCAAGGTAAGAGTATGTTTCGTGGTATAGCAAAAGCATACACTGGCTTGATCTATGGTATAGTACACGTACATCTAGAATGCTCTAACAACAAGAATACAGGTGCATAATAAGCATCTGTTTGATTTCTACATTGTGTGAGGAAAAACATTAAGCCTAATAGAAAAATATATAACATGCTGTTATTTTTTCAGACTGTCCGGATGGTATGTATGGTGCTGATTGTAAACAAACATGCCACTGTCAAGGAGATGGAACCTGTCTTAAAGATACTGGAGAATGTACGAAGGGTTTTGGTGAGTAAAGGAAGACGAACATTTCAGTATACAATTATGAAATATTCATCAAAAATAAGCTTTCAATCATTCTCTTCACTGGAATAGTTCCTTGTAACCGCCAGATATAAGTTATTTCTAGTGTAATGTTTGCATCATTTCTTTCCGCAGGTTGTCAATCTCCCTATTTTGGTCCCAACTGTCAATGTACAGGTAAGACAGTGTTTGTAATTCCAAAATTAAATACATGCTCGTAGGAACTTCAATTGGTGGTGACTGATGATTCGATTATTTTTAACTTTATCGTTCGTAGACCGTTTTGATACAGATTTAAATGACCTTGTTCACACAAAGAACTTTGTTTACGATAAATACCATTAACAATCCAACTTGATTAATGCCCATTTGAACTTTTATTGATTTTATCTTGATACCGTTGATAACGGTACTTGGACCGGACGTTTCGACTGGTCGCGCGACTCAATTCTCCGTAACTTGCAGCAATATCTTTGTGTTTCAAATCACACATTATAACACCCTCCGATATCAAAACTCGACCATTGTGAAGTGACTATATCCTGAATAACTAATACTCTAGATGCTCTTAGCGGCCAAACTAGTCATCATTATCGTCACTTGTCCAATACTAGCACTTTCGAAAATTAAAGCACTGGAGATTCGAAAAATCTTAATTGCAAAATTCCTAGAAAATATTCGTACCATTTCATTTCTAAAAACCTTTAATATGTTGCTTGTTATATGAACTGGATCCTCGAGATAAATGAAAAGTGTCACAAATTAAAAAATACAATTATTGAAATATACAGGTGTCATCACAGTCACTGTGAATCTCCGGGAAGCGAGGTCGGATCGACCGTCAGAAATAACCCTCGAGTGGGATGCAGTGACGTGCGCAGATGAATACAGAGTGGAATACTCACAAATAAACAAAGACGGTTGTCAAACTAATGAATCATCATCATCGTATCTTATCACTCAATCAACGTCAACGACTATTCCCAATCTTGATTCTAACTCTGTATACCGAGTGAGAGTTGACGACCGTTTTGGTTCAAATAATGGCACTGCAGCAACTAGAGAAGTAATGACTCGTACCTCAGGTAAGATCTTCTGCAGTGTGGTAGAAAGCTTTATTCCCCTAATTACCCTGATGTCCTAAAAAGTGTCTTGACAAATTTCATCATTGTGTATATGCATTTATTATTAGTCCAAACAGCTCTCGGATCACTATTAACATGAAAAATGAAGCATAACCTCAGACAGATATTGTCTGCCCGCGTCTGCCTGACTTGCAGGTTATCAAGAACCCAAAAAATAGCGTGCTATATTTGACTGACTTTATGCAATACCTTGTTTAATAGAACCGACTGCAGCTCCGACTGTTGTGCTGAATGATACCAGTACAAATACCAGTCTGAGTTTCTCTTGGGGTGAGCCACCGTGTGGAGGTCGAGGTGGTATCATCACAGGATACACCTTCAAGCTGACTCAAGTAGGCTCTATGCCTGAAGATGTAGTAGGCCCGTCTGATATCTCAAGCACAGCGGTGACGATCAATGGTTTAATACCATACACTGATTACAGCTTCCAGGCTGCAGCCACCACCAGTGAGGGTACTGGGCCGTTTAGCAGCAGTCTTAATGCAAAAACGGCAGAAGGAGGTATGTCTATCAATTTAGCTGTTATTATAATTTTCAGTTTCAGTATTCCACAATACAACTATTTCACTTGCGAACTTAATCTGGTACAACAACTGAATCTGCACAATCTGACTCCACCTTTTAATCCAGAAGTAAGACATAATTTCATACTAATCCCCCATACTATTATTCACATACATTGTTAAACATTACTTCAACGATATTGACTTATCCAAATGAAACGATCTGATCATCTTGATTAATCTCGGGTACAAGTAACAGATCAGTATTTAGTGTACATGTTGCTGACTACAAGCAAAATGGAAGACAATCTGCAATTTGTAGAATCAGTCAAATCAATGTGCCATCTTGTATAATTTACCATTATATCCTGCAAAAGTAACAAATTAAAGTCAAAACTTATCAATACATTTCCATATGAATATATGTTTATGGCCATGTCAAACAGGGCAATTTCTTCAGGCAACTTGGAGGCAACCAACTGCACTGCATGCAAAAGCAACCCTTGCAGCATGAGACACATTTTTCTAGCTGTTACTATTCCCAGAAAAATAATGGGAAGACTGAAATATGAATGAATTTTCTTATTGTAGATTGCCTGGGGCTGGTTGGGGCCTGTAAACTACCTTGTGTGACACGGCCTGAAGAGTAACAATGATACTAAATTCGTTTACTCTTTTTAAAAGAATTTTTTTTTGAACTATTTATTTATTTACTATTATCTTATTTGCACTAGAATAAACTATGGTGTTATTTTATTTTGAGTTGAAGAGTGCTGTGAAATACATTTCTTTTTAACAGTTCCTCCTGCACCGATGGATTTGATTGTAAAAACTGCTGATGAGAGTTCGATAACGGTGGAGTGGACAGAACCTGATCCTCCTCATGGAATCATAATCAACTATGATATCTCTTACTGGCCATCCATGCAAGATGAAGCATCAGCAACCATAACGACAAACGTTGGTGTGACGTCATTGAGCTATCATATAGAGGGCCTCGTGACAAATGTTACTCACTCCATCAAGGTCAGTCGGTGTTTTATTTATTCTATTACAATATAGTATCGTTTATCTTTGAGTAATAAAAGAAGAGAACTGTTGTATGGAACGCCGTTTTTGTCAAACATGTTGCTTGATCATCTTGAGGTGCAACTAAGACATTATTTGTCAATTTGTCACAGTAATATTATTGTTTATCATCAATTCATGGAAAAGAAACTATGTGAAAATTGAACAGTTGACCATTGTCCCTAATTATCTCATGATTTAAAAGTATGCCCGTCTTGTTTTCAAATGTTTAGGCTCGAACCAAGACGTCTGTCGGTAGCGGTGTTTGGAGTGTTGCAGTCAATGGCACAACAACAATTGGTGGTAAGAACTCGTGACAAGTAAAATTGTTAACATTCCCCGGATAATGTAAAAATATCGAAATCAATAGATAAAAATATATCTCAAAGATGTATTGTTAATTAGTGGAGTGTCGTGGCTGAGCGGTTAAGAGCACTGGACTCTAGTTCTGGTGTTTCTGATCAGCAGAGTGTGGGTTCGAGTCCCGGTTGTAGCACTTGCGTCCTTGAGCAAGATACTTTGCCATAATTGCTTTGTCCTTCTGATAGGACATTAAGCCGTAGGTCCAATGTACTAGGATTGTTAGTGCACGAAAAAGAACCAAGAACACTTATCGTGGAAGTGAGGGGTTAACCCAGGTGTTTCTGGTTCACATAGCAACCCTTGTTTACAGGTTTCCTCAGGCTTGCAAGCTACAGTGATTAAGTTCACTTATACCCCCGTCTTTGGTTTCATTACTAGAAATATATAGTGATACTAATTTAAACATTTGATTTCCTCGTCTGATTTGATTGACAATCCTGATTGCTCCACAGTTCCTGGTCCAGTCGGGAATCTTCGGTCGACGGATAAAACTGATATGTCAGTTACCTTGGAATGGGATCGACCATTGAACCCAAATGGACAAATCATGAAGTACATAGTATGTATCGTGTTTGTATTTCCATGACTTTCACTTTTCGTATTTTAAGTTTTACATTTTGTAAAACAATCATCTTGGCCTTATATTGTATTACAGAAACTCATCAACAAAGCTCACTAAATTAACTCTGAAATAACATTATAATATGCTGCATAACTGTTTGCATCAAGTTACGAGAACATAAATAATGTCACATGGTGTAACCGTGTAATTCTGACTGTGAGGCAAATACATATCGATTAATTACTCTATTTTCATATTATTTAAATTATTTATGTCAAGTTAAAATCGATCGTAGAGTATTCCTGTGACGTGATACACACTTGATGTGTCTAAAGCCCTACGTTTGTAAACATTTGTTTCAAAATACATTTTCATCTTGATTGTTAACGTTCTACTTATACCGTTTTGTTTTGTTTATTTTGAAATATGAAATATCTTACTAAATTCTCACGGATCGTATTTGAAATAGAGATAGACATGAGTTAAAATTCCTCTCAATTCCAAACACACTGAACAGGTGGAGTACAGAGCTGTGGAGAAACGTCACCAAGTGGATTTTACTGCAGATACTGCGTACATGAATAAGGAACTCGGGAATGAGTTACGGGTCATAATAACCAATCTCGAACCAACAACTAAATACGAGTTCAAGATTTCAGCACAAAACCAAATGTTCACCAGCGATGCAGCAGTACTCGAAGTATTTACTAAACCACTGGAAAGTAAGAAAATACGTATTCTTTAAAAGAATAGCTAACGAATAATTTAACCATCGTCACAATTTTGAACTTTCATTTTTTTGTGTACAGGTTCAGTTCTTATAAATGTTATTCAGGAATTGAAAGATGTAAGAGTTGGATCTTACAAAAAGATCTTTGATTCGCCTTTATTTTAAAAACTTTGATAAGTACATCTTTATGATCTTCATTTTTTTGTATGATTCTGATTCCTGTTATAAACGTGTTATAGAAGAAACTCATGAGGCAGGCCATTAGAACCTCATCATGTTTTCATTGTATTTAATTCTAGACCTTCCTTCACCCCCGGCACCAAGATCAAATCCAAACGATGCCACAGATACTACGGTCACAATCAATCTAGGCCGCGTCCCTGATGATGTTTATATCACGTAAGCATTATTTAACATTATTGTTAACACTAATTACAAAAGCAACAAATAAAAAGTAAGCAAAAGATAAAATACTCTTTATTTAAGGATTCTGAACTCACAGTACAGTGTTATGGGAAATTCATACAATGTAAGTTTGAGTAACATTTTCTAAGCGAATTATACTCCTCAAGCCTTACTCTAAAAACTGCCGGGTCAGAATTGACCCGAATTCCGGGTTCCGTGGGGCTGACTCATTTCTGGGTCAGTATGACCCGGAATCTGTGTCAAAATGCCCCAGAGTTTGCAGAATCCGAGGCAAAAGCCCATTTATTTTAACCAGTTTCCGTGGGTCAGGCTCCCTGGGACCCGGAATCCGGGTCAATTCTGATCCGTGTAGCATCCAGGTGGATAAATGTACTCCTTTTACTCTCTATGCTATAGATCCTACGTGATTCATGTAAAGAAGACTGAATCCAAGAGGAAGAGAGAAGCTTTAGATCCCATCCACTATGAGGACTCTCGCAATGACTACATTGCAGCAGAACTTTCCAAGGAGATGGTTCAAGACTCGTTTGTAGTTGGAGATGGTAGAATGTATGGAGGCTACTACAATGCACCACTAGACACAGGAGCAACATACGACATTCGTGTTGGATCAGTTAGCAGAGGAAACGGGACGGTAAGTCTGAACAAACACCAACAACGGCTTACATTGTACCTAAGTATAGTGAGCAGGCTAAATTAATACATATGTCAACTTGTCTCATTTATTAATACTATGGTGTGAAATCAATCTATTTCACCTCAGTTGGGATATTATCAACTAAATTAAATCCATCAACATTTAGCATAGTCTCGCGCAAGTCTCGCGCATATCAAAAACGAAACAAAAAAAAAACTTGAACGAAGACTATACTCTTTTATGAAATCAAATCTTCTTTTTAAGTTATATTTATACAAAATTCTTGAAAATGAAGATACCCATAGCAAGTTGTTATAAATAAATTTCCAATTGATGTATAATACAAATAATTTGTTCAAATTATCATTGAAACAAAATTAAACCTTGGGACGAGGATGCTTATTGTTAGCAACCCCATTTGCCAATCACACCCGAATGTGTATGTCTATCACATAGGTTTAATGACACCATGACCGTCAGTTGGGCAGCATTCTTAATTTTTTACAAGTAGGCCCCTTTACCGGAAACGGAAGTAAAGTCTTATTTTCGGGTTTTCTTCAACATTTTGTTGAATTGGTTTTACTTTCATATTGTTTATCACTTAGTATTACATTCCCAATATCATATGTAACCTTCATGGCCATAAAATACGTTAAACTAAAATAATTGACGAAAAAAAATCCCGGCCACGTAAAACTCCATATGGTTGGGATCACAAAAACATGGTCCCGGAAGTTCGAATATGCGCGAGACTTGCACAGTCTATGTGGGTGCATTCCTGGGGTTGCCGCCATCGCCTGTTCTCTTTCAACTTTGCCGCTATTCTCAGCTCTGCCACTCCACTTTATCACATTTTCTAATCAGTGCTTAAAGCAGATCATTACGTGGTTTTCCATAATACTTAAATATGTTGCGGTCATTTTGCAGGATGCAAGTGTGACATATTCTCAGGCAATCACAAGTATAAGTAAGTCACAGCTAACTGGTGGAAATTCAGTCGTGACAGCAACTGGAAACCCATTGATTGCTCCAGTGATCATCTTTGGTCTAATTCTTCTACTTGGAGTTCCAATTTTTATCATCGTCTGCCTCAAATGGAGAAAAGATCGCAGCGATCTTCTAGTTGCCTCTTGTGCACCCATTAAAGGACTGGTAAGACAAAATCAAACAACTTTTTTAAAATTTATATACAAAAACAACTATAATTTGAACTAATGGACGCTGGGCTGTGCAGAATTGAACTTAAACAAAATTACTCTCAAAACAGCGAATTCGCAGAAGTGGGCACCTACGGGCATAGCCCGAACATCTGATGTCACACTTCGAGGCTCGTGAATAACGCCAGATAGCGGCCTTGAGCCAATGGAGGGATCCTGGTAGATGTTCCTTTGACCTCGCATCCATTCACACAGAGATTCGTAGTCACACACACGTGGTACAGGCATTACATTGTGTATAAACAACATGACATAAAAACATTATGAACACGTCCGCAGCAGCAGACAATCGAAAAGTACATGCTGTATGGTGGAGCTGACAAACACGTTACTTCGGAGCGGACCAATCATAACACAGATATGGAAAGCTTACGTCACTGCCCGTTTATCCAATGAAATCCTTGTATCCAATTAAATCGTTGGGTCCTTAAAACCAGTACCTGTCTTTACAGTCGACCAGTCTACTACAGGCCAGGCAACGGCTCTTGACGTTGTGATGATACATGATGACATTGGCCTATAACACAGTTGTATCGTCAAAGAAATTTTGATTGCAAGATCTTTGCATGACCATTTGTTATCTAATTATTTTGTTAATCATCCTTAACTGTTGTATAATTGTATCAGTTCAATTAATTTACGAAATTCATTTGTGGCGTCCCACAAAAAAAACCCAACCAATACAAATTCCCAAAACTAAACAAACAAACAAACAAACAAACACACAACGCGCTAACGAATAACAAGAAAGTCAGTAAAGGTAATGAGTTTTATAATAGTTATTTGAATGGTGTCTGACCTGTAGGATTTGAACCGACCTGTCACCGCGAACCAATCATCAACTGTTAGATATTTAGATGATGATAAAGATATCTACGAGGACATCGGTCTTCCACAGTGGGCAGTCGACTGGAAAATTGAATGGAATCATTTGATTGTTGAAGATACCCTACTCGGGAAAGGAAACTTTGGAGAAGTACGTCTTGGTGGAATTAAGATGAAAGGAAAAGTCACAAAAGCAGCCATCAAAATGCTGAAAGGTCAGGAATAGTTTAGTTTATCAATATAGCAAAATAAAGAATCAATCCGGTCAAACTACACAATCACATCCTATACTGTTAACATAAGCCTTATTCCTTTACATTTTGAAGACAAAACAAAGTGTCCTTTTATATGTTTTTAGTGATTTCGTTTCAATGATTTTCAGGTGGATCCCCAAGACTGCTGCCGAGGATTTCTTGAAGGAGTTTCAGACAATGACTGTAATCGAATCACATCCAAATGTAGTTGGTCTCTTGGGGGCGTCTTTTAATGAAGGTTTGTTGTTTGATCTAATTATTTCGTTTTAAATAAAACCTTTAATAAAGATCGATTGATGAAAAGTAATGCAATTTATAGTTTTGAGTATTGAACCTAAAGCTTAGTAAGTTTTATCAGTAAAGTTCAAATAGTGCTTTTGGAATTTTGATTTTTTTATTTTTATTTTTTGCACCAAGGAACTCTGTACGTTGCATTGGAGTTTGTTCCTGGTGATAACCTGCGTAACTATCTGCGTAAAAATCGCCCAATTCAGCTACAACGGGAGCAGTCTCAATACAAAGCGTCTCCTGTTACTACGTCACAATTGCTGAAGTTTGGTGTAGGCGTTGCTAAAGGAATGCAGCATCTCTCTGACGCAGGAGTAAGTTATTTTGAAGACATGTAATGTTGTATCCCAATTCATTAGACACTAGTATAAAGATATTTTTTGAAAGTGTAATGTGCAGAATATTTCTAACTGTATGTACAATTGGATTACTTTTCCCTGTAGATAATTCACCGTGATTTGGCCGCAAGGAACATACTTCTTGGGGAAGAGTTGATTGCCAAAGTTTCTGATTTCGGACTTTCTAGAGGAGAAGACGTTTATGTTCAGGAATCTAAGGTGAAAAGTTGTAAATGGAAAATCACGGATCATTCTTCTCATTTGTGTTGATGCATATGATTTTGATTTTGATTTGTTCAGCCATTGTCGATCCACTGCAGGATGACGGCCTCGACATGATGTCTCCAAAATGTCTCTATTTTGTGCTTGTTGATACCAGTATTGTTGCAGCTCGTCTCTCCATCTCTCTCTGGTGCCCTCTATTCCGTTCGTTCCCATATGGCGTCCAGTTATTGATTGCTATGAGCTTCAACGGTTATCTGTTCTGCGGCTATGTGTCCTGCCCAGCTCCATTTTCTCTTTTCACTGTTTCTAAGATGTCATTTACTTTGGTGTGTTGATTCAACAACATTAATGATACTATTAAGCAAACTCTAAGTCAATAGACTCAGTGGATTGGGACGTATACCTTTGACAGTATGTTATACAGGTCATTGTTAGGAATAATTATAGTCTAATTAAGTATTTCAATGAAGAGAACGAGAAATTGTCTAAAGTTAAACATTTTAAATGAAATGAATAATCTAGGTGTGAACCTCCATAATTATTGTTTAGGTTTTAAGTTCAGATGAACAATCTACAAAATATTGTTTTTGTTTATAGTTTTTATAGTTTTTGTTACCATAAAACTACAACATGCCGTGATGCAATATTCTCAGCTGTGCCCATTTTTTTTATTTTTTAGACTAGGATTCCTGTTCGTTGGTTGGCCATTGAATCCTTGACGCATCGACGTTATGTCTCTAAAAGTGACGTGTAAGTCAACAGTAATGAATTATTCATGAATGAACCTCTTTTTACTTTAACCATGAAGCAAACAGCGAATGCTAAGCTAATTACATGTGTTAACGTTTTAAAGACATTATATTGTGGTCGTTACTTTGTGATGTATTGCAATCAATTTTTTTAGGAGAGAAACATAACCTAACTTTATGAAAGTTGAGTAAACTTGATTAATTATAACTAATGTTCGTGCTTGATATTGTATTCATTGCATACGTTATTTCATTAATTCTTAATTTTCTTTCTGATTGAAACATAGATGGTCCTTTGGAATCTTACTGTGGGAGGTTGTGACATTTGGTATGTAACACACTATACTCACTGAAATACGCTGATGTTTGAGAAACCTTAAACCATAAAATGCGTTTGATCTGAAGTGGAATTTCATGGAAAAGATGATTTAAAAAAAAAAAAGCATTTTCGTTCAAAAAGCATTTGTGTTGAACTCTTAGGTGGAACGCCCTACCCGGGTATCCAGACCAGAAACTTGGCTGATTATTTACTGGATGGAAACCGGATGCCTCAACCTGAAAACTGCCCGGACGATATGTGAGAATAATAAAGACATAAAATCCTACTATAAAACAGAATTACAGACTCTCGGAACAAGACATTCTCTCGAGTCAACCTGTTCTAATGATTGGTAATATCGATATTTTATTGTTATCTGGTAATGAAACCAATGATGCCTCATAAGTGAACTTAATCACTGTAGCTCGCAAGCCTGAGGAAATCTGTAAGCAAGGGTGCTTGCTATGTGAACCAGAAACACCAGGAACCCCTACTCTTCCACTATAAGTGTTCTGGGTTATTTTATGTGCACTCCCAATCCTAGTACATGGGACCTACGGGTTAATGTCCCATCCGAAGAACAAAGCAATTATGGTGAAGTATCTTGCTCAAGGACACGAGTGCCACAACCGGGACTCGAACCCACCGCTGATCAGAAACACCAGAGCTTGAGTCGATACTTTAATTAAATTTACTATGCATAGAATTTTGCCAGTGTTCAATCTAAAACAGTGTTCAAACCTTGTGCATTCCCGCGTTTTTCTTATTGCTTAGAGAAAATAAACATTTCATAACTTTCGTTTATGTGTGCATTATTCAGTTACGCATTGATGTTGAACTGTTGGCAGAAAACCTCAAGAAATCGCCCAAGTTTCAAAGAGATCACCGAAGTGCTGGACAAAATAAGAAATGTTCCAGATGATAATGTAAGTTGTTATGTTATTTTGTTTATCAAATAATAAACTTCAATTGATATAATATAGATGTCACAAAACATACAACTAAAAATGATAAGTCATATCAATTGATTGTGGGAGAACAACATAATGTTATCATTATAATATGAAAATGTAAAGGATTAATGAAAAACAGATATATTTCTTACATCGTCCACTATTTTGTATAGGAAGGCACAGAGTGGTAAATTTCCTAAATTGAGGTTTTTACGTACTAGTTGTTTATTTTGTTTCATCTGTTGTGTTTAATATTATTGTTTTACAGGCATACATGTTACCAGCAGTCTACGAGAATTTCAGCGTCATCAAGCCAGAGTTTGATGATAACTAGATGCCTGGTGGTTACCGGTAGTCGATAGATTTGATATAAATCGATATTAACTAATGCTTGGTGGTTACCGGTAGTCGATAGATTTGATATAAATCGACATTAACTAATGCTTGGTGGTTACCGGTAGTCGATAGATTTGAAATAAATCGACATTAACTAATGCTTGGTGGTTACCGGTAGTCGATAGATTTGATATAAATCGACACTAACTAATGCTTGGTGGTTACCGGTAGTCGATAGATTTGATATAAATCGACATTAACTAATGCTTAGTGGTTATCAGTAGTCAATATATTTGATGTAAACAGACATTAACTAGATGACTGGCGGTTATCTCAGTAGTCAATAAATTTGATGTAAACGGACATTGACTAGATGCCTGGTGGTTACCGGTAGTCGATAGATTTGATATAAATCGACATTAACTAATGCTTGGTGGTTACCGGTAGTCGATAGATTTGATATAAATCGACATTAACTAATGCTTGGTGGTTACCGGTAGTCGATAGATTTGATATAAATCGGCATTAACTAATGCTTGGTGGTTACCGGTAGTCGATAGTTTTGATATAAATCGACACTAACTAATGCTTGGTGGTTATCAGTAGTCAATATATTTGATGTAAACAGACATTAACTAGATGACTGGCGGTTATCAGTAGTCACTAGAATTGCTTTTAAAGGACATTAACTAGATGACTGGCGGTTATCTCAGTAGTCAATAAATTTGATGTTAACGGACATTAACTAGATGCCTGGTGGTTACCGGTAGTATATAAATTTGATATAAATATAAATTAACTAATGCTTTACTGGTTATCAGTAGTCAATATAATTGATGTAAACGGACATTAACTAGATGCCTTGCGGTTATCAGTAGTCAATATATTTGATGTAAACGGACATTAACTAGATGCCAGATAGAAACCGGAAGTCAATATATTTGATGTAAATGGACATTGACTAGATGCCTGATGGTTACCGGTAGTCAAGAGATGGAAATTCCTCCATAAAGCTCAATAGGAGTTGTACAGGGTTGTGCTGTTCGGGTGTCGATTTCTGGGTCAATTGTTCAAACCAAGCACAACGAGCATCCACCAGGCTGTTTGGCTATTTTGTCAAGAGGGAACTGAAGGATATTGAGAATTGTTGACCAAAACATAGCGAAGTAAACAACATTTGTTTACAAACATACTTAATGAGCAGTGTTTTTAATAACAATGCATAAAGTTTTCAAGGTATTTGTTAATATGCGGCTCCATTCAGGATGAGGGGCTTAATTAGTTGACTGTGGCAAAAAAAGGCCTCATTAAAACATTCACGTAACTTTGAAAACATTCTTGAAACGTAATCGCTATCATTTGCTTTAATACCCTTTTTGAGCAGATGACATTCGTAGCAAATACTCAAATTAAAAATTATTTTGCAGTGATTTATTGTACAATCCTTGTATGGTATTCTGTTTTAACGAGCTTGTATAATTTCATGATTTTGCATAAAAGATTCTTTTTACAAATCCAAGTATGCAGATATTTGTGATACTAATTTGCTATATTTTATATACATAAATTTGTTTACGGTGGAGACATCATTCAAAGGATTATATTATACTCAAATTTCAAATTAATGTGCAGTGATTTATTTCACTGGGTTTGTTTAATCCCTTATATTCGGATTCACCGAACCATAGTTCCGTGGGGTAATATAACAAGAAAATATTTCTTTACCTTCAAATACTTTACTTAGCCTAATAAGGTGGAGGGAACGTTACAAGCAACATTATACAAATTGTATTTTTTATAATTGGAATCTGTTTTTGTACAAATTAAATATACTCAGATTTATAATAAGATTTGTGTCATTGGCAGCTTTATAAAGAGCTTCTTCGGTTGTTACTCATTTATTCAGAAGTGTGTCTTAATGAAAATGTGTGTTCTATTTGCAGTGATTGGAATTAACTGATAGATAAATTGATTATTGAAACATATTGATTCCTGTGTACTTATTGGGTTCGATTGTTTCAGCCAAAAATAAACTTTAGGCTCACCAATGAAGGAGTGCATAAATCTTGAAAGCATCGTGTAAAATGATAACCATGCGAAAATAAATAGACCCATATAGATTGCATAAATGAACTAACAAACTCCACAGCATAAATGCCCCCCTCTGGCGTACATCAGTGTCTGATATAGCGCCCTCTCTCATTTTCGTCCTAACTCGCGTGCGTCTCCTATATTATTCTGATCCTCTGACGTCAGAATGTGGCTGATGAAGGATATAAGTATAACAGGGAGCAGTCAACCTGTCTGGGTTCCAAACTCCCGGCACTTCTTACCCGTTACATGAAAAGAGGAAGAGCTTTTATCAACAAAGAGTTTTCTCAACGAAAATTATTAATAAGCATAATTGAATAACTAACTAAATGAAACATCGGTCAATGCAATATTATCACTCACTGCTCGTAAACCGTACGATTTACGTCATGGAATTTCTCACAACATTGATGCTCATTAACAGCACAAGGTGAAAGGTCACTCCAGGAAGAAATTTATTCTTATGAACCAAAGTTATTTCTAATCGAAAATAAGGCCGTGTCCGAAATGCCAGATACGGCTACGGCTGATTTCCCACGTTGAAGTACAGGACGTCCTTAGCAACACCCTTAGCTACAGTCGTAGCCGTAGCCGTAACCGCTAAGTCGGATACGGCCTTCCTATACTGTTGAATCATGGAGCTAGCTACCTCCATGGTTGAATAGTTCCTTTATGTAACTATAGTAAGTTTACTAGTAAGGGACTTCCCCTACAAAAATATATATTTTAGTTCATGGTCAACTTTGATTGCATACCCTAAACCTTGCAAATTAAATCTATCACAATCATTCTCTTCAATAACAATATTTTGGATTACTCTGAAACACTGGAAATAAAAACCATTGTTTGTTTAAGCATTGGCTATTAAGCTAGTAGTGTGGACAATCCGACACAAGACAAAAAAATAGAGAAGTAAAATAGATAACGTGGAAACGATGCTCGTTTTTGATACTATCAGAAACGAACCGCACGGAATGGTCTGGACTTCTTTTAGAAAACAGAATCGAAACCAGTTATTTTAAGCTATTAGCTAACGACTTTGGCAGATGTAGTTATGGTAAAGAGGCATAAGGAAGTTGTGTACAACAGTTACGTTCAATGGTACAGAAAATGGAGACTACATCTAGTATGAACTCATGTATTATACCTTCAGTGAATGAGCTATACAAAGTGCTATTCAGTTTAGGCAGTCAATTGTACTCGACAAATCTGCATCTAGACATACAACTACCTTTTACCTTTGCAGATTGGGTGTTCGTTGTATATAATCTCATAGGTTCCATTACACGGTCATTACTACACTAAAGCAGCACACAGTTGCAACAGAGTCTTCATTCTGGTTTTGAAGGAAATGGTTTGGATTTATGTATTTCCGTGTAACCAAAATGATGAGTACATTTTGAAGAGTGACTATCATCATTAAATCCACATCTGTATTCGATTCTCGTTAATTGTCTTTCTGTATTTCCATCTCAAATCTGGTAAGTAAAAGATTAGTTTAAGTACAATTCTGAGCAGGAAATGAAACTTGTGGTTTACTGTTTGGTAAATTGAAATTAAGAAGTTTGTGTGAAGAAAATATTGTAAGTTGAGAAGCCTTATTACAGTTTACTGCATGCGGGATTCTTGAATTTATTGGGAAATATGTTTTGTTTTGTGAAAACCTTGCGTGTGAGAACCTCCATGATGTTATTGTATGAAAGCCCAATAATTTTAGTTTTGTGAAAACCTTGCGTGTGAGAACCTCCATGATGTTATTGTATGAAAGCCCAATAATTTTAATAGACAAGTTTATTTAAAAACCCTTTTCCAGGAAGTATTTCCAATGGGAGCTATTGTATGCTCATGTTTAAATTAATATTAGATGCCAGTTTAGCGTTTTGGTAAGAATAGTTTTACTGGCAATGAATGCTGGACGAGGGAAATGGGGAGGCACCACCCCCCTCCCCGATCACACACACAATGTTTCAGGCATGAAATCTTTCTCAGGCATCTGAAAGCACACAATTCTATGCAGCAAGGGTATGTTTTCTTTCTTTCATTATTTTCTTGCAACTTCGATGGCCAATTGAGCCAAAATTTTAACAGGTTTTTTATTTTATGTGAGGATACACCAAGTGATGATACTGGTTTTGACAATTACCAATAAAGTTTACCCCACCTTTAACATAAAATAATGGTCAAATAATTGAATTGTGGGTTTGTGATAAGTTGATTGTACCTCACAGTGGAGTGTCGTGGCCGAGCGGTCGAGTGCTATAGACTCAGGTTTCGTTGTTGTCAGGGTGTGGGTTTGATTCCCGATCACGGCACTTGTGTCCCTGGTGAAAATCTTTAATTAATATACTGCAAATTTCAACAAATAAAAGTCTTTAACAATTAATTGGTTTGGAAATTGTTTCGCTTCGTAGCAAAAGAAAAGTTCATATTACTTATTTTATAAATATGTTTTGTTTCCTGAAGTAAAAAGGACATATTGAAGTATGTGCCTTCTGAAAAAAAACATCCTTTAAAATCAATCTTCATTTCTATACCACTCACAGCTACAGTGTGAGTCAAACTCGGAACAATATTGTGGTTCAAACTTTTCAATAGTTAAGTTACACCTTATCTTATTGAATCTAGTTGATAAAATTCACAGGTGCTTTGTTCTTAATGTTTACAAGCGCTGGTTAAACTGAATGGGACTTCCCCCTTACAATGACATAGCCAGAAGCAACCCAAGTACACTGTGAAGATTGAGTTATACTGAAACCCGTTCAGGTTTTCAATAGATGTTTCCTATCATTCAAGGTTCCAACTCGACCTACGTACGAGGCTATGGAAACCGCTATGTAAAGGAGTACTCGTCATAGTTAAACTACTGACGACGAAGCTGTGTAAAATAAATATAGAAATTGCAGTAGAATTGTTGTTGATACTGAAAGCCCCATTATTGCAAACGTTGGTGAAAATGAAAAATGATATGTTAAGATATTTCCTTGTACACTTGTTGTTATTAATACAACAACAACTGTGCAGTCATTCTGAAACAAACACATTTCCAAAACAAACCAAGTTCATTATTTTCGTGTTTCAGTTAGTCTCTTTTTGTAATCGAAAGACAAACATGAAAGTATAAAGTTATTTCCATATGTCAAGGCTATTGGCTAAGAATACCGGATACACCGGAGGAAGTTTCAGGGGAAATAATATTCAACGGTAAAAAAGGTACAATGAATGCCGTCGTTCCCTACATTTAATATTTTTTTAGTCTCATTCAATTTATCCATTGAGGCCTGTTTGAGGTTTTGCTCAATAACAAAGGAGTACAGCTTCGTACCACATAACTATGAATATAATCTGAATAGCTCCATGTACAGACTAACACTACTGAAAACTTTGCTGTCGCCAACAGTCAAACTGAATTATAGCTCACTGGGGGATTTCTCTCGATTTCGATAACAGCATTAAACTGTTCCACCTGATATCCCAACAGTTTGTACACAACTCTAGTTCCACAATGCTGAAGATTTAACGTAAAATCATCATGTCACCTCATCAAAATATCCTCAGATTGACTTTATTGGTATTTGTTCTCGCCTGTCTCAATACTGGTAAGTAAACAGTTTGTTGTTTACAAAAACATCAAATGCGGAAACTTGTTTCTGTATTGAAGTAAACTATAGTTTTGAGGGAGTGTAAAACAAATATTACTAGAAACTTAAAAGGGTAAACTTAGTGAGTTTTTCACTAAATCTTGGTGTAGTCGAGGTTGGGAACTGTAAAGGTGTCAGTGGCGTCTTTTTGCATAACAATCAGCTTTCATAGATGACAGCACCGTGGTAATAAGGGTCTAGTATGAGATCAAATTGTTCCGAAATAATGACAAGATATTATTCATTTTTGAGCGAACAAAGTATAATTTACTAGAAAGGGATCTGCGACCTTCGGACACAGAATTATACTTAACTGTTTTCTTAATACCGTAGTGAACCAATGTTAATATTTTTAATTAATCAAAGGTTAACTCAAAATCAAATAGATTAGGACAAATTAATTGGCAAATTATTTGGCACGTAATATTGTTGGTACTAAAAGGAATTTTATAAATCAGTCAAGTAGGTTTGAAATGAAGATTCGAGTATTTTAAGAATCGATGTCTTATACCGTGCATAACTTGATTCTATTTTCGTCTACGGGTTTTGGGCTTCACCATACTCTGTGATAATCGTAACCCTCCATCCTCCCGGCGGTCGTAGACCCATGGGTTACGACAAACCATATTGTTAAATTTCTGCACATATTTTCGAATTCTTTTCAAAAATTGTAATGCACCCAATTTGGTTCACTTAAAATCTTGAAATAAAAGATGAAAAGAAATCACAAAATATGTACACACACGGTTCGTTTGTAACCCTCCGGCCTACGATCTTCGTCACAACCACACTACACCCATGGAGGTTTCTTCCTCCATGCTACACCACACCTAGCCTGAACATCTGACGTCACACTTCGGGGCTCGTGAATAACGCCATATACCTGCCTTAAGTGCCTGGCCGGATCCTGCCAGATGTACCTTTGACCTTGCATCCATTTCACACGGAGATTCGCAGTCAATTCACCCGTACATGTACACATAATTACATAGTGAATAAAACAACATTACACGCATGTACGAACATTATGCACACGCTGCATACAGACGATCGAAAGTGCAAGTTGACAAACTACATCACCTCGGACCAATCATAACACAGATTGGAAAGCTTACGTCACTGCACGTTTATCCAATGAAACAATTGTATCCAATGAAACCACGGGGCCTGTAAGACCAGTGCCTGTATTATCAGACAGGGGGACCAGTCTTCACTACACCATGCCCTACTACATCAATGTATTGTGGTTGTATCGCAGACGATGGGGGCGCTTTTCTTTGATACAAATCTTCCATTGGCCATGAACTGATAACGAACTGTACAATTGATTTTATGCAGGGTTACCTATAATAAGGTATTGGTTGACATTGTGAATAATTTGTACTAAGTTTATTGCCTTGCAGATGCATTATAATTTGTAGCTAACATGTCTGTTGATTTGTTACAGAAGCGTTAAAGGGACATGGAGAAAAAAGACAAGTCATTATTATATGACTTAATATCTCATAATTATGATTTAGTACAAGTCACAAGTTTGCCTTATATCTAATATAAGCCATCATTTTTACAAATTTAATCATATATTTATATATCTCATATGACTTAGTACAAGTCATAATTATGACTTTTTTTTCTTTTTCTCTCAATGTCTCTTTAACGCTTCCGTAGTTTGTGGAGGGTTACAACAGTTCATAAGAAAGGTGTAGTTCGGTACTTGCAGCGTGTGTCGTTCACTTCCAATAATGGCTGAGTTTTAGATTGCAAGGGATCTATAACATTTTCTGGCCTTCTATTCAACCTGTCAATTCGAGGTAGATGGCAAGTTTGCACACAAAAAGGAAACAATTCAAAGAACACGGAAGTAACTCAATGACGTGAAAAACCGGTTGTAACGCGACCGCCGTCAACCAGACTACTGCAGTATGCGGTCTTTGCACATCATGTTCAAAGCTAGAGGGCGCAGAACTATATCCACCTGATCCGTAAAAATACTGCAAGGTTGTTACGGGGGAATCACAAAACAGGGCATCAGAAGGAGTTTCCTTGAGATTTTAATTTCAAAGAAAAAGGCAATCGACGATAAAGGGTAATTGTAATGCACGGGGGAATTATTGCGATTTTGCGCAGAAAAAAAGCGTAATAACAATTATAGGCATTGTCGTAAACCACATGTAGGCTACATACAGAAAGCTCTCAACAATCAAGCCTCATTTTTTTAAATGATAACTCAATTTTCAAAGGGTAATTTTAAGAGTCGTTTCTTGTTTGACTGACGTTAACTATTAGGCTAAAGTTGTGGGGAATGTCCACATTTCCCCTGGATACATTACTTCGTACAGAATTGCTTCTCGGAAAAAGCTCTTGGTGGCGCCCTGCATCGGCGGTGCCCAGAGCCGTATATTGAGAGAGTTGCGACAACTTGCGATTAGAAGCCATTTTGTCTCCAAAAAATGCATTGGCGAATACAGGGTGCCAGACTAGTCTGCCCATTGGGTTGTACTGCATTTTGGAACAAAATGGCGTCCAGCAACCACGTGACCGGAGAAAGCTGGTCCCTCCATGTCGCAACTCTCAATACACAGCTCTGGCGGTGCCCAGAGCCGTATATTGAGAGAGTTGCGACAACTTGCGATTATAAGCCATTTTGTCTCCAAAAAACGCATTGGCGAATACAGGTTGCCAAAGTAGTCTGCCCATTGGGTTGTGCTGCATTTGGAACAAAATGGCGTCCAGCAACCACGTGACCGAAGAAAGCTGATCCCTCCATGTCGCAACTCTCTCAATACACAGCTCTGGCGGTGCCGCACGATAATCTCTTGAAAACCCATGAAGAACTGAAGATTTAAAATAACAAATATTTAATATTTGTCAGTGATGATGAGTTTGAGTCTTACTTCTTCTTAAAATAAAGTTATGCCTTTTTACAATCTTGTAATTTGTATAAGAACACCACCGTTTAAGTAGCAGTGCACCATCTTGGTTAACACATAGAGCAAGGAACAGACGAAGGTCATTCAACGACACTTTTATTTTGACATTTTTTTGTCCGGTCTTTTATCGGCAAATAATCGGCATATTTGAAAAGGACAGGTCCCCTCCCCTAAGTGCGGGGAACTCGGCTTCAACGGAGTCCGTCCGGCAAGGTGTGTTGAAGTTTAGAAAAAATAGATGTACCATGGAAGTTTATTTTGAGAGTGCTTTGTGCTTCGCTCAGTCCCAGCGCCCCATGCAAAGGAGCTGAGATGAGCTGGCTGGCGTAAGCACAGGAGCATTTTACCATTCCCCCGACCTATAATAACCCCGGTCACCTTTTCCTGCTAACGAAAGATTCGACTATCATTCCAAATAATTATTGTCGTAATTTGCCTTGTACTAAAAAAAGGGGGCTCAATCGCAACATTCTTCTTACTTATCTATGGAGCCTGTCTGCTTTATCATATCGTGCGTGTACATGGTGTGATTGTGCCGACTGCAGTACAATCGTTCCCATCATGCCTCACTACATCCTGAACAAGAATTGGTACAAGCTTATCAGCCCATTCCAGCGGTCTTGGATGAGACCGCTAGAGTTGAGCGAAGCTTTGTGCATGTTCTTAGATGTTTTAAAGTTGATGCGTTGTCTGAGTGGTAACCAATTGTAATTGTTGAAGGAGTGGGGAGACATGTGCATTATTGGGTCGTGAGAAAGTGATACGTGCAGCATTGTTTTGAGGCTTTTATTATTTTACTGTCTTTATTATATATAAACGGACGAGATACACTTCTGAATTTATGATACCGATATATTCAATTATTCAGACGTAGGTTTCGCCCTTCAACTACAAGAAAGTCAAACCTCACAAAGTTCTACTAGCGGTGATAATCCCGCTAGTCGTGCTGTGGATAATGACATCAACACACCTTCAATCACGGGTAAGTTTACTTATTTAGCTCAGAAATTATGCAAATTTTTATTTGTTATGTCATAAATAAATTAATCGGTTGATTTCACGGGGGACCGAAAACACGATTTAATTATCTATTTTGAAGAAATTAGTTATGATGATTTGTAAAATTTTGTAAAACTTTCAATGTTTCCTGAGTAACGGGAAGTTTCGTATCGAACCCTAATTTTCGTTTGATATACTTACATACAACAGTGTTAGTACTATTTGAATGCGTTCAAAACTTCAAAGTTAACTTATTTCCTTTTTTATTCACCTTTCAAATTCATTTGAGTGTGGATATTTTGTAAAGCATCCATCCTGGTTCAATATTTTAGTCTGCCTTAAACTGAAATTGTATATAAACACAATAGGTGGTGTTTTCTGGTCCTGCAGAAGGACAAAACGAACATACAAAATTATTGTGGGCAATTCGCGTAAGGAGCGGAACCAAAGACCTTCAGATTTTATCTTAAAAAAAAACATTTAAATGTGTATTTATTTAACAATGTTTGATTTCAGATGATGAAGCCAATCCATGGTGGAAAGTGAACCTCGGTAACACCTACTGCCTCAAGAAGATCACTTTGTCTTATGGACCTATGAGTGGTGAGCGTATCTTCATTTATTACTCTGTATTTTTTATTTCAGTTTGACGCGTTCATCTTGAACTATTCACTGGTTTTTTATGAGTTCCCTTTTTTGATCGGTTTCTACGTTTTTGGCTTTCCCAAGATTAAAGGCTGTTCAGGAAAGATTCATTTTTTTGCAAGTCATTATTCATTGAAATGTATGAGAATTTATTTGAATTTGTAAGAAAAACGACTCATCTCGTCCCTAATAAGTTCCTTTGACTCCTCGCGGATGCTCTGATTGCAGGTGGAGGTCAAAGTGAAGGAGCTGTGGTGAGGGCTGGTTTGAGTTCCGTTCATCTACAGAACGAAATGATTGGATCATCCTTAACTCTGTCTCAAGCTCAAAGTGGACAGATAAACGAGTTTACCCTGGACCCGACTGTCATCGCTCGATATGTGAGTGTAGATATTCCAACGAGCAATGGAGTAACAAAGTCATTAGTCCTTGGTGAGGTCGAGGTTGATGAAATTACTCAGAGTGAAGACGATACCATGTCCTCGGGTGAGTAGCAAGAAGCCTCAAAGAAAGAATGCCAGTACATTTTTATATCCAGGTAGCGAGAAACTTCGTCTCCCTGAGTCTACTTTCTAAAACTATGCCAAGTCAACTTTTTGGTTTTCTGTAAATCCTCTTGATAAGATAAATTATAAAGTCAAGTCAATTTATTTAAGAGAATAAGTCATCTTAGCGAGATTTTCTCGTTATCTGGAGAAGTGGTATTGCACGTATATGAACCTCCTTAATTTCTGATCATTCAAAATACAACAAATCCCCGATGTGGTACGGCAGTTTTTGTTTTTTTATAAGAAATCGCCTAACATCACAAGACTGGACAGCCACTTCAGGTGAGGGCTATACTTAACTGATTTGGGCTGTCGACTCAATTCAATTCTCACCAGGGGCACGTTGCCAACTACTCCTTGGGCTGAAACAGGTTTACCCCCTTCACAGTCCGTAAGGGTGTAGCATGGGTATCATCCACTAGAAGCCTTGCCGGTAGAGCAAAATGCACTACCTTCCCAACTTATTACAAAACAGTTATGGTTAAGTGCCTTGCTCAAGGACGCAAGTGTCATGACCGGGTTTCGAACCCACACTCTGCTGCTGACAACACCAGAGGTAGGTGATGGGATGTGCCTTCTATGGTAGAGACGTGGGATTTGGCACAAAGTCAGCGTATATCATGAGAAAGATGTTCGGCTATATAGAGCCATCGCAGATTTGTCCTTTGAAAAGATATAGGTAGAATATAATGGCAGCCATTTTGAAAAGTTTAAAAAGTGCTTGTTATTCTACCTAGTTGTTTTCAAAATTCAAATCTACTATTTCCCTACAGCCAGATATCTTTCTCTGACTGTGTGACAAATTTCATGCTTGTATCATCAAAGGTAATATTGCCCCAATATTATGTTGCCCTACTGCCCCACAACATGAGGAATTTTCCCCTTTATTCTCGGTTGGACGAAATGACATGATTTAATCGATATCTTTCCTAATGTTTTATATTATGACAAGTGCACTTCTTTTTGCTAATTGTGTATATATTTGTTATAGATGTAGCTCTTCCTTTGTCTGGTAATCCTAGTAGTCAAAGTTCAACATATGATCAAAATTCTCCTGCTTCAAAAGCTCTGGATGGGGGATTGGGTTCCATCAGCCACACAGGTACACAGCATTTCCTCTACTCATGTCTTTATTCACGGTTAAAGCTCTCAGATCAGGTTCTTGGCCCATTACTCGGTCTAAATTAACCGGAATAATACAGTCAAGGTTTATGATTGTGATCCTGGATCAAAACATTTCGGATCGGAGTCATTTTGACAAAGAATCCGGATCAGACTGACACAAACACAGATCTGTTCCGACCAAGGAAGTTTTGGAGTTTGTTAGTCAGTTTCTTTTTATATACGTTTTTGATATTTGAATTGCAACCAATCTTGTTGTTTGACCAAACTAGCAATGATTCGCAACATTGTGACCATTATGATCCGACCATCTCGGGTGACTACACGACAATAGCATTTTTGTTCTCGTTTACTATACCGTATGGCCTTTTATGGTATGTTAAATTATTAGTTTTGTAAAATCTGTGTACAGAGTCCCGCTTCCTGTGGATATCATATTTTTTCATGTAGGTATTTCTTGAATTGAATAAAATCAAAGAACATATAAAGGAAATTGCATTTACTGCAAAACATAAGCTTTAAGAATAAGTTTTAAGGAAATCCTCACAAACTGTAAATCCGAAGTCGAAACCAAGTTTAAGCGCATAATGTAATTGGACACTTTTATTCCATTTTTCCTTGTGACAACTTTCCTAAGCCTTCCATCACCTCCTTCCCCCTCTGTGAACTACCCTTTCTTCCTCCCTGGCTTCAATCGAATTTCCCCAGTAGGTGTTGTACTCAGTTTGGGCACAGCAGGGGTTCAATATATCGGTACACAATAGAATGCTACAAACTAGAAAAGCAATTCTTTCTGAGAATCTGACGTTAATTACTTAAAACTCTCCATTGTTTTTCTTCTAGTTCAGGAATGGAACCCGTGGTGGAAGGTGGATCTTGTGACTGAATACTGTCTCGGCAAAATCAGAGTTCTGAACAGACCTTCCACATCTGGTAATATTCGACAGTAACCTATATAATGTCTTCATTTTGTATGTAAATGCATATTATTTGACTCTAAATATAAAATGCAGAAAAAAAGGGTTTTCGGTTGTTGCAAATCGTATGTACGAATTTTAAAACGAAATTTGTGAGCTACGTTTGAAAGATAGCAGCTTTATGATATCTTTTCCACTGGATGATATTCATTCAT
Source organism: Plazaster borealis (assembly GCA_021014325.1). Taxonomy (NCBI): domain Eukaryota; kingdom Metazoa; phylum Echinodermata; class Asteroidea; order Forcipulatida; family Labidiasteridae; genus Plazaster; species Plazaster borealis. Next base: position 1,691,947 of record CM037462.1, read on the forward strand.
TTTCATTCAAATTCACATTTATTTCCATACTTCATGAAATTTCCAAACAGTAGGCCTACATAGCCAAAACATTGATTTAAAGAAGTAAATGTGTCGTTTCCCTCCACCCCCTGCCACCCACCCCCAATCTGTCTCCCTTTTAGATGTTGTTTTGATGACAGAATTGTTCCATTACTGGCTTTGCACTCTCTAACCAGTTCCATCAACTTTTACTTGAAGATTTACTAAATATGATTAGAAAGAAGATATGTACCCGTGGCCGGATTGGTTGATTTCTACCCGCAAGATCGACACTTTTAAAGTTCACTGTAGAAATCTTACTTTATTTTGTTTTAACATAATCACCAAATAAAATGTCGAATTGATGTACTGCACCCAGAATTAATCCCTTGGGCAAACCTTTCAATCAAGTTTGTTTTGTTATTACTTTAATAGTTGCTTCTATAAGACGATTAATTGGAGCAGTTGTGAGGGCTGGTCGGAGTGACGTTCATACTGGTAACACAGTGTGTGGTAGTCCAGTAACCGAACAACAAGCCTTATCAAGTAACTGGATTGAATTCACGTGTGATCCATCCAGACTCTCGCGGTATGTCAGTGTCAACATTCCCCATAACAGGATTCTGAATATCGCCGAGGTACAAGTATTCACGTGTAAGTCCGAGCTTTTAATTTACAAGAATTAAATATGGAAAGAATTAAATACATCTGAATGGATGATTTACGTTCATTACACAACACACGGGACCTACGGCTTTACGTCCCATCCTAAGAATAAAGTATAATTGTGGTTAAAAATCGTCTTGAAAATGCCAGAACTTGAATCCTGTGACATAGTACTTTTCTTCAGATGGTCTTAAATTTTTACATTGACATGGCCTCCTAATGTCGACTTGATATTTTCTCCTTTTATTGTTTCTGTGATAAATTTGTATTTGGTACTGATGGACTGAATACCGTAACAGATACAAGACAACCAATATGAAGCTTGTGATATTTAGTGAGCAGCATTTTTAGTAACTATAGTAGTCCTGTGAAGAACTAAAGAACTAAAGAAAGAAAGAAATATTTAGAAAGAAAAGCAATACAGAAACGAAGAAACAGAGGCGTTTCCCATTTAAATTTTGCTTTATTCAAGTGCAACTGATTATTCCTAAAATCGAATCCCCACTCAAGACCTGTTGCATGCCCCCTCAACATTTGACAAATACAAATTAATAAAACCTACCGTTTCAAACTATCATCACCAAACCCATCGAAGAAGATGACGTCGACTACCCCCTGCAAATAGCATCCAGCTAATTACCTTATGTTAACCCACTCCTGTGACGTCATGCTATTGTTAAATCGCTCCATTATTTTGCACGAATGGCGCGATGGGTACAATTCACCCATTGTGCAAACGGGTAAGTAAATGACTTCATAGAACATTTGTTTTTAACACAGGTTACAGCTACGCATTTATTACAAAATGATCGTAAAGACTTTCCACAAGTAAACGGCTACATTGTTGTACATAATTCAATTATTATTTAGTTTCGAGGTGTTCCAAAATCTTAGTAAAGTACAAGAAGGTCAGAAAAATCAATTTAATTTTAACCAGTACTTTTGTCGATAAATTGAAAATGCTTAATTTATCATACACAGCATGGTAAGTCAGTGAGTAAGTAAGTGAACTCCCTAAAATCTAAGTTTACAAAGACACTTCTTTCAATATTATAAATTAACATGAATTTAGCTGCAATTTATCACAACAAGTTAAAGGCACTGGACACTATTGGTAATTTCACACGTTTGTTATTTTATCCGTATGTTGAGATATTGTCCGAAATATCTTCAAGAAGCGGCTTGTATGTCACCTTTTTTACCTTCACCTGTTTTGGTTTTTCTAGACCGAGCAAGTCTGCAACAACATCATCCGTGTCATAGTCACTTTCTATTATTTGACTAAATGTATTCCGAGTCAAGAAAAAATCGCTTTCGCCGTCACTTTCGTTTCGATCCATGATGCCAATGTCGGTATTCGTCCATGTACCACGTTCACGCACAACTGCTGGTGTTCACTGGAGTGAACACGCTAGTGAACACGCTTACGTAATACATACGAACAATTGACTTAAAACTTAAACAATATCGCGCCATTCGTGCAAAATAATGGAGCGATTTTAACAATAGCATGACGTCACAGGGCCATTCTTACCCACGAATGGCGCGCACCTCGGGCATTATCCTATACGTATTGGGTGTGGTTTGTCTGTCTTGATTGACAGACTGCCACATAAAGGATAAGTATTAACGGCAACCCCTTCCCTCCATAGTCTTGAGGTGGTGCCTTGAGCAAGTACCAGTAACTTCTTTGCTGCCCTGCCAGGGCTACGGTGAAGCTATAAGCGGCAGCACAGTGGATGAAGTGGCGGGTGGATGACCATGTTCTCTGGTGGAACATTGGGGATACATGTTTTCTAGCAGATGACCACTTTTGATGGTGGCAATGATAGAGACAAAGCCCACCGGTGAGTGGAGGACTGCACACCGCTGGAAGAGTGGTGCCACGCCAGTTTATAAATGCACAAGCACCAAATCCTCAATATGAAAGTTCAATCGCAGGAAGAAGACAATCATGCTGACTACTACTCACGGAGAGAGGACTTGGTGCACTCAAAACATGCATCGGAAGGTGCACAACTGACGGCACGTGAGGAACGAAGTATGAAGAACTTTAGCGTTGGGTTTTGGAATGTCACCAAACTCAAGTATGCGTTAGCACCTGAGCATCTCATTATTGCACTAGATGACTACCGCTTTGACATCATCACACTGAGTGAGACCATGGTGAGACACACCTCCTCGGTCAATGAGTTGGATGAGTTCTATATGCAGCTACAGGACTAGATAGACAACAACCGAAAGACAAGAGATACATTGATAGTGGCTGGAGACTTCAACGCCAACCTAGGTAACCAACAGCCCCCACCCCTGTCATGAGCACTCATGGAATCGGGGACAGAAATGCTAGTGATGCTCTTTGATGTTTGCATGGCTAAATAACATTACAGCTGCACACTCATGGTTTCACATACGTGCCTCGCAAAAGGTGACGTCTAATCTCACGGACAGGCAATGCCAATGCTATAGGTCACATTCTCATCGATCAAGATTCAAGAAACCACATCACTGATTGTCGCTGATTCACGGCAAGTTTTGATACGGACCATCGACGTGTTCTCTGTAACATTGAGCTCAAAATCTAAGAAACCATCCAAGTGCACTTTAAGTAATAAGAAGCCCGACATTGACTTTTTGAAACATGAGCAGATTGCTGATAGCTTGCACTGTGCCATGAAAGAATAGATACAACATTGTCGCAGTAATGAGGAAACCATCATGACACGTGGTGTGAAAACAAGACAGGCCAACCAGCCATATCTGAGCCAGGTGTGATGAGAATGGTGTGTTATTTATACAAATCGTGAAAGAGGAGATAAGCACTTACCTCACATTACATTACAAAAACTCCAAGCATTTCATACGCACATAACGCATATACAAAGACAATGTGGACCTGCACAGTCATCTAAGCTCAACTTGATGTTGTTTTGCCATGTTTTATTTTGATATTTTAGTTTTACGGGGGTCAACTGCCAAAGTTTTCACGAGACTCTATTTGTTTTGTGTAGTTGTCAGAATCTGGCCGCTGTTGAGTTTAATACTTGTAATCAAACTTTTTATTTTATTTTTTAGTTTTTTCCTTCCACTTCAGTTATTTTGGTATAGTTATTAAAAAGGTGCGGTCCAATGTTATTGCGCAAGCGCAAGAACGAAGAAAAAACAATCACCGATGATAGTCACGGATCGTCGCTCGATCAAAAGGTCGGGGGTCAGAGCTCAAAGGGCAAGGAGGAGACCAGTCAGGATGTCAGTCTGAAACAGCCAATCAGAAATTTCGCAACAAGACAGTTCGCGAGGAGTGATCTTGCGGATCAAAGGTTAGCATCCAAGATGGAGCCGCCGTGCCCAGCCAGTCAGGACCGTTTGAAACAGCCAAATACTCAGACATCTGGCGCCAAGGCAGTTAAGGTGAACATTCTCCGCATCTGGGAACCCGTCGGACCCCTGATCACACCGAGGACAGCCACGGAGTCACCAGAACAACTGTGAATCCAAGATGGCGAGCTTCAATTCGAGTTACGGCTTTTAAATAGTAAAGATATTTAACGAAGACTAGACCCACAGTGTGGATAAAGTACATACAAAAACCAAATATCACGCCTATACTAGCACTGTTTCATTCGAGTATCAACAATTAAAATACAAATTTAAGTTGTAAAATTCCGTTAATTTATTTTGACAATTGAACTCAACTTAAAATACCAAAAATGTGATAACATAGCTCTAAAAAGTATGTCCTATAACATCATTGTCTTGCCAACTATTTTCTCATATCGCTAATGGGATCGTAATCTGAAACTTTGTGTTTTCTACCCTAAAACTAAGACGTTAATGTTCATTCTTAGAACAGTTTATTTAAAGGATTTTCTTTATTGTTTCCACAGGTATTGACATAGATTTTACACTTGTGACTAACATTCCTCTGATTGGTCAGACTGGGGACAATGAAGCAGCTATTACAGCGTACAAAGGATGCAGTGACTTGACGGCTAGTGTTTCATTTGGCAGACAATTGACAACAGGAGGAACTAATACTGGACTTCCTACAGGATCCAGTGAAGTAGATGATCCCATACTGGGCCGAGCAGCAAGGTCTCTGATTTTACCCGAGGCTGGTGGGATGGACAGGGTGGGTGTCTTCTACTCAGTGGTGTCTACAATTAGTGGAAGGATCACCAAGATGCAGACAATACTATTACCTAAGAACGGTAGGATGATAACGTTTTTACTTTTATTTTGAAAATGCAGTTGTTCTTCTGATTCTTCTACTTTTTGTGACGTAGGAATGAATTAAAGGTAGGCCTATACGCACTATTATTTGAAGAAAATACATATATATATATATACACACGTAAAAAGCCGTTTGTGACTTAACGGCCTCATTTTAAGTCCTCTGAGGCCAAAACAATTCTTTAAGTACCTTTGAATAAAACCAGAAAGTTCACCAACTAAAACTAACTTAGGTTGAACAATGAAAATATGTGACTATAATTAAGATAAATATGTGAACAATTTTGATTTCGCTCTTCAATTTCAGACAGTGGTGTTATTCTTCCTGAGCAGCGGACACTGACAGTAAATGTAGGCGAGTCGGTCACACTGACAATGGTACCATTTAACACAGAGACTAACGTCAGATGGAAGCATAATGAAGATGCAAAAGCTGGATGGAACAATCAGCTCACGGTGTCTATTCCAAGTGTTTCAAAATCAGACGAAGGGATATATAGCTGCTTCGTGGAGGGCCAAGAACATCAACAACGTCACGGCATAATGAGACTCATAGTACGAGGTGTGTTTGACATCTAAAAAAACAAATATTTCACTAAATTAAAGACTTTGTATGTACCTATAATAGAATTGGTTTATTTCGTTTGAAATCTTTCTTTTTGTTATTTACATATATTTCAGCTTGTCCATCAGGGATGTGGGGTCTGATGTGCTCGACTGCATGTCGCCGATGCTACAATGGAGGAATATGTGATGATCACACAGGAACCTGCGTCTGTGCTCCGGGTTTCAGTGGAGATAACTGTGAAAAAGGTTTAACACTATAGTCATTAGACCGTTACGAAATATGGCAGAAATGATACCTTTGCCATATTATAAATGTTTTTACGAATTGTAAAAAAGTGTTATTTAATATTTATCTCAGTAATTGTTCTAGAATACATTCCTTTGAAAATATTAAATTACTAACAGTTGTGAAATAATCACCTCTCATGTTACAGTTCATGGTCGTCATGTGTTTGGTAAAGACGCTCAATACGGCTGTTCTGATAGTCACGACCCACACCACAATGCTTGTCAGGGTCATTTGTTCTGTCTTCCTGATCCTTATGGATGCTCGTGTGCTACCGGCTACATGGGACTGGACTGCATGCAAGGTAAGAGGATGCTTCGTGGTATAACAAAAGCATAGACTGGCTTGATCTATGGTATAGTACACATCTAGAATACTCTTACAACAGGTAAGATAATAAGCATTTGTTTGATTTCTACATTGTGTGAGGAAAGCCTAAAATAAAAATATATAACATGCTGTTATTATTCAGAATGTCCGGATGGTATGTATGGTGCTGATTGTAAACAAACATGCCACTGTCAAGGAGATGGAAATTGTCTTAAAGATACTGGAGAATGTATGGAGGGTGTGGGTGAGTAAAGGAAGACGGTCATAAATATACATTTCAGTATTAGATTAAATACAATTATGAAATATTCATCCAAAATAAGCCTTCAATCATTCTCTTCACTTCCTTGTAACCTCCAGATATAAGTTATTTCTAGTGTAATGTTTGCATCATTTCTTTCCGCAGGTTGTCAATCTCTATTTTGGTCCCAACTGTCAATGTACAGGTAAGACAGTGTTTGTAATTCCAAAATTAAATGCATGCTAGGAACTTCAATTGGTGGTGACTTATGATTCAATTCTTTCTAACTTTATCGTTCGTAGACCGTTTTGATACAGATTTAAATGACCTTGTTCACACAAAGAACTTTGTTTATTGATAAATACCATTAACAATCTAACTTGATTAATGCCCATGTGAACTTTTATTGATTTCAACTTGATACTGTTGATAACGGTACTTGGACCGGACGTTTCGACTGGTCGCACGACTCAATTCTCCGTTACTTGCAGCAATATCTTTGTGTTTCAAATAACACATTATAACACCCTCCGATATCAAAACTCGACCATTATGAAGTGACTACATCCTGAATAACTAATACTCTAGATGCTCTTAGCGGCCAAACTAGTCATCAATATCGTCACTTGTCTAATACTAGCACTTTCGAAAACACAATTTAAATACTGGAGATTCGAAAAATCATTGCAAAATACCTGGAAAGTATTCGTACCATTTCATTTCTAAAAACCTTTGATATGTTACTTGTTATATGAACTGGATCCTCGAGATGAATAAAACGTGTCACAAATTAAAATATACAATTATTGAAATATACAGGTGTCATCACAGTCACTGTGAATCTCCGGGAAGCGAGGTCGGATGGACCGTCAGAAATAACCCTCGAGTGGGATGCAGTGACATGCGCAGATGAGTACAGAGTGGAATACTCACAAATAAACAAAGACAGTTGTCAAACTATGGAATCATCATCATCGTCTCTTAACACTCAATCAACGTCAACGACTATTCCCAATCTTGATTCTAACTCTGTATACCGAGTGAGAGTTGACGCCCGTTTTGGTTCAAGTTATGGCACTGCAGCAACTAGAGAAGTAACGACTCGTACCTCAGGTAAGATCTTCTGCAGTGTGGTTAGAAAGCTTTATTCCCTTTATTACCCATGTCCCAAAAAGTGTCTTTGGTGATTATTTACAAATTTCATCAATGTGTACATGCATTTATTATTAGCCCAACCAGCTCTCGAATCACTATTAACATGAAAAATGAAGCATAACCTCAGAAAGATATCGTCTGCCCAGTCTGCCCGCGTCTGTCTGGCTTACAGGTTATCAAGAACCCAAATAATAGCGCGCTATTGACTGACTTTATGCAATACCTTGTTTAATAGAACCGACTGCAGCTCCAACTGATGTGCTGAATTCTACTAAGACCAAAACCAGTCTGAGTTTCTCTTGGAGTGAGCCACCGTGTGGAGGTCGAGGTGGTGTCATCACAGGATACACCTATAAGCTGACTCAAGTAGGTTCTATGCCTGATAATGTAGTAGGCCCGTCTGATATCTCAAGCAGAGCGGTGACGATCGATGGTTTAATACCATACACTGATTACAGCTTCCAGGTTGCAGCGCGTACCAATGTAGGTACTGGGCCGTTAAGTAGCAGTCTTAATGTAAGAACGGCAGAAGGAGGTATGTATATCAATTTAGCTTTTATTATCAATTTCAGTTTTCGTTCTCCCCAATACACTACTATTTCCACTTACGAACTTAATCTGGTACAACAACTGAATCTGCACAATCTGACTCCATCCTTTAATCCAGAAGTAAGACATAATTTCATACTAATCCCCCATACTATTAATCATTGGTTAACATTACTTCTAAGATATTGACTTATCCAAATGAAACGATCTGATCATCTTGATTAATCTCGGGTACAAGTAACAGATCAGTATTTAGTGCACATGTTGCTGACTACAAGCAAAATGGAAGACAATCTGCAATTTGTAAAATCGGTCCAATCAATGTGCATATCTTGTATTATTTACCATTATATCCTGAAAAGGTAACATTAAAGTCAAAACTTATCAACATTTCCTTATGAAAATATTTTTATGGCCATGTCACACAGGGCAATTTATTCAGTCAACTTGGAGGCAACAAACTGCACTGCATGCAAATGGAACACTTCGGCAGCACAAGACACATTTTTCTAGCTGTTACTATTCCCAGAAAAATAAATGGAAGACTGAAATGTGAATGAATTTTCTTATTGTAGATTGCCTGGGGCTGGTTGGGGCCTGTAAACTACCTTGTGTGACACGGCCTTATAGAATAACAATGATACTAAATACGTTCACTCTTTTTTATTGAATGTTTGTTTGAACTATTTATTTTTTTACTATAATCTTTTTTGCACTAGAATAAACTATGGTGTTATTTAAATTTTAGTTGAAGAGTGCTGTGAAATACATTTCTTTTTAACAGTTCCTCCTGCACCGATGGATTTGATGGTAAGAAGTGCTGATGAGAGTTCGATAACGGTGGAGTGGACAGAACCTGATCCTCCCCATGGAATCATAATCAACTATGATATCTCTTACTGGCCATCCATGCAAGATGAAGCATCAGCAGCCATAACGACAAACGTTAATGTGACGTCATTAAGCTATCGTATAGAGGGCCTCGTGAAAAATGTGAATTACTTCATCAAGGTCAGTCCATGTTTTAATTACTTTATTACAATGAAGTATCGTTTATCTTTGAAAAATAAAAGAAGAGAACTGTTACATAGAACGCAGTTTTTGTCAAACATGTTGCTTTTTCATCTTGAGGTGCAATTAAGAACTACTAATATAATGTGAAAAAATATTCTTGTTTGGAGGGCATAAATTTCTAAATTACTTTGACTTAGCATTCCAAAACTACAAAATATTCGCAAATAAATCAACTGAACATCCCAAACGTGTTGGGGTGTTTTGTTTTAGTTGATTAATGTGAATATCTTTCTTATCTTTTTTAAGAAAATGGCTAAATAGCTGCAAATAAAAACTTACCTTTGTCAATTTGTCACAGTAATATTATGTTTATCATCAATTCATGGAAAAGAAACTATGTGAAAATTGAACAGTTGACCATTGTCCCTAATTATCTCGTGAATTTTAAAAGTATGCCCGTCTTGTTTTCAAACGTTTAGGTTCGAGCCAAGACGTCTGTCGGTAGCGGTGTTTGGAGTGTTGCAGTCAATGGCACAACAAAAATTGGTGGTAAGAACTCGTGACAAGTAAAATTGTTAACATTCCCCGGATAATATAAAAATATCGAAATCAATAGATCAAAATATATCTCGAAGATGTATTGTCAATTAGTGGAGTGTCGTGGCTGAGCGGTAAATAGCACTGGACTCAAGCTCTGGAGGTTCTGACCAGCACTTGCGTCCTTGAGCAAGATACTTTGCCATAATTGCTTTGTCCTCCTGATAGGACATTAAGCCGTAAGTCCCATGTACTAGGATTGTTCGTGCGCGTAAAAGAACCAAGAACACTTATCGTGGAATTGTAGGGATTAACCCAGGTGTTTCTGGTTCACATAGCAACCCTTGTTTACAGGTTTCCTCAGGCTTGCAAGCTACAGTGATTAAGTTCTCTTATATGAGGCGTCTTTGGTTTCATTACAAGAAATATATAATGATACTAATTTAAACATTGGATTTCCTTGTCTGATTTGATTGACAATCCTGATTGCTCCACAGTTCCTGGTCCAGTCGAGAATCTTCGGTCGACGGATCAAACTGATATGTCAGTTACCTTGGAATGGGATCCACCGTTGAACCCAAATGGACAAATCATGAAGTACATAGTATGTATCGTGTTTGTATTTCCATGACTTTTCGTATTTTAAATTTCACATTTTGTTAAACTATCATCTTGGCCTAATATTGTATTACAAAAAGTTGTCAACAAAGCTCACTAAATTAACTCTGAAATAAACATTATAATATGCTGCATAACTGTTTGCACCAAGTTACGAGAACATGAATAATGTCTTATGGTGTATAACTGTGTAATGCTGACTGTGAGGCATATACAAATCGATCAATTACTATATTTTCATATTATTTTATTTAATTTCTGTCAATTAAAAATTGATCGCAGAGTATTCCTGTCACGAAATACACACTTGATGAGAAAATTGTGTCTAAAGCCCTACGTTTGTAAACATTTGTTTCAAAATACATTTCCATCGTGATTGTTAACGTTCTTTTTGCGCTTTATAAATCTCTCTTTATTATTATTATTATTATTACTTATACCGTTTTGTTTTGTTTATTTACAAATATTAAATTTCATACTAAATTCTCATGGATCGTATTTGGAATAGAGATAGACACGAGTTAAAATTCCTTTTAATTCCAAACACACTGACCAGGTGGAGTACAGAGCTATGGAGAAACGTCACCAGGTGGATTTTACTGCAGATACTGCGTACATAAATATGGAACTTGGGAATGAGTTATGGGTCATAATAACCAATCTCGAACCAACAACTAAATACGAGCTCAAGATTTCAGCACAAAACCAAATGTTCACCAGCGATGCAGCAGTACTCGAAGTATTTACTAAACCACTGGAAAGTAAGAAAATACGTATTCTTTAAAAGAATGGCTAACGAAAAATTTAACCATCGTCACAATTTTGAACTTTCAATTATGTGTACAGGTTCAGTTCTTATAAAGGCTATTCAGGAACTGAAAGATAACGTGGAGTTGGATCTTACAAAAGATTTTTGATTCGCCTTTAGTTTTAACAACTAAGTACATCTTTATGATCGTCAGTTCTTTGTTTGATTCCGATTCCTGTTATAAACGTGTTATAGAAGAAACTCATGAGGCAGGCATTTAAAACCTCATCATGTTTTCATTGTATTTATTTATAGAGCTTCCTACACCTTCGGCACCAAGTTCAAATCCAAACGATGCCACAGATACTACGGTCACAATCAATCTAAGCCGCATCTCTGATGATGTTTATGTTACGTAAGCATTATTTAACATTAATTTTAACAAATACGAAAGCAAAAAAAGTAAGCAAAAGTATAAGGGTTCTGATCTCACAGCACAGCTTGTTATGGGAAATTCATACATTGTAAGTTTGAGTGGTAACCTTTTCTAAACGAATTATACTGCTCAAGCCTTACTCTAAAACTGCCGGGTCAGAATTGACCCGAATTCCGGGTTCCGTGGGGCTGACTCATTTCTGGGTCAGTATGACCCGGAATCTGTGTCGAAATGCCCCAGAATTTGCAGAATCCGAGGCAAAAACCCATTTATTTTAACCAGTTTCCGTGGGTAAGGCTCCTGGGATCCGGAATCGGGTCAATTCTGATCCATGTAGCATCCAGGTGGATAAATTTACTCCTTTTACTCTCTATGCTATAGATCCTACGTGATTCATGTAAAGAAGACTGAATCCAAGAGGAAGAGAGAAGCTTTAGCTCCCATCCACTATGAGGACTCTCCCAATAACTACATTGCAGCTGAACTATCCAAGGAGATGGTTAAAGACTCTTTTGTAGTTGGAGATGGTGGAATGTATGGAGGCTACCACAATGCACCACTAGACACAGGAGCAACATACGACATTCGTGTCGGATCAGTTAGCAGAGGAAACGGGACGGTACGGTTTCAAAAACAAATTTAAAACAACCCTAAGAATGCATTGGTATTGTAAAGATCATATCATATACATTGCTAGCAATGCTGATTGCCCAATCCTACTGGCAAGGCATATTGTGATGGTTGCATATCATTCCTCAAGGTGTATCCCTGGTTATACATCAGTTCCAGGTTGGATGGCTTCTGACTGGTACCCCAAACAAAGATATTGACGAAATAGGGAGACTGCCAAGGGCTAGATAGCTCAGTTGGTAGAGCAGCGGCCCGTTAATCCGGAGATCGAAAGTAAATTTATCTTTGTTCAACCCAATGGTTTATTACTTCAAGTTGATTGAGTTAATATTTATAAAAAAGATTAATACTTTTAAAAAGACATCCACACCGTTTTGCTTTTGCTACTTCCGTTTACTTTACAGGATGCACAGGTGACCTATTCTCAGCCAATTAAAGGTAAGTTATACTTTAATCTCCTTTGAAACCCTTAAGTGAGGGCTGGTAACACTAAATCATGGCACATGTATTTATTGCACTGTTTTTCTCAAAAGTGCAATGCCCTTGGGGAGTCAAAGTCCTCGATAACATAATATACTGGACTATACTACACATCTAAGAAGGGTCAGGTCCCAGAGTTGTGTACTTTGTTTTGGTTTTTGTTGTTGTTTTTTGGTTTTTGAGGGCTGAAACATTGTTTTGCTTATATAGTTCGTATAAATCGGAATCCTCTGATAAGTGGAGCCATCTGTTCTTTGTAGCAGGCTTCAAGATGTCTTGCTAAAAACCTGTGCTAGGTTCTGTGGTTTCCAACATCCCTCCCCCTGCCAATCAAAATTGTTGGCTAACTGGGGTGCCAGTATCTAGTGGAACCTTCCTGCATTTGTTTAATCCCTGTGGTTACTCCCTCGCGTTAGGTTTTAAACCAATATTTGTCATTCTGTCATAAAGGCCGTTAGCTTACAGCACACGCTGGATGTGATTTTCAATTTACATCCCTTTCAATACCACTAATAGCTTTATAATTCACACGACTGCCATTGGTTACACTGCAGCCAGTAGACCGTTGGAAAATGCGTATATACATCCTTTGTAATGTTGATTTCATACTTTTTTTTCAAAATAAATAACCATTCCAGACGTTGTAGAGATAGTTTGATTTTTTTTAAACAAATATTAAGTTTTAATTTTGTGTGTGTTAATTATTATGTTTTTACACTCTGAAACCAAAGTATTTTTGTACAAGCCTGAAGAAAGTGTTTTCTAACTGGAGATTCCGAGTCCATGAGTCATACTGCCTTAAGGGTCATAGATCATGTCAATCGGGCCTGTCTGAGGATAGAACTTAAAGGGTTTCACCTGTTTTTGCTAAAAACTGAACGAGAAAATGATTAAAACATGTTTTCGGTCTACTGGCTGCAGTACCGGTAGGCCATCGGAAGGTTACACCACTAGGTCAACTTCAAACAATTATTGTAACTTAAAAAACAAAATAATGTGTTCATTATAGCTACGGCAAAAGTACCAGATACTTCTGATGTAGGAACAATTGTTGGTGTTTTGATAGCTGTGATCATCATTGTCATCATCATCATCGTTGTCATCATGTTCTTAAGAAGGTAACAACCACTTTTACCATGTTCTTAAGAAGGTAACAATCGTTGTCATTATGTTCTTTATTAAAATTAACAGTCATTGTCAGCGAGTTCTTAAGATGGTAACATCATTGCCAGTGGGTTCTTAAGATGGTAACATCATTGTCAGTGGGTTCTTCAGAAGGTATAATAAGTGTCAACGGGTTCTTTAGAAGGCAACAATCATTTTCGCCAATTCTATGTAATGATATCCTGGGAATAGAATGTACTTCAAGTGTCTTTCCTTTGTAAATCCGACTGTGTGTTTTTAGGAAGAAGAATTATGGACGATCAAGAAAGTCAAATGGTGGAATTGAAGGACTACAACTAGCAGACACACCACTTCAAGCGAATAATTTTGTACCAGGTAGATGATTGCTTTTGTTTGAACTTTTCACTGATATCATCTGAAACGATTGTCTTTACCAATGTTTGCCCATGTGAACCCTTTTCAACTTTATGAAACAATTATTAATTGAGGACGTTCGACTGCGGGACATTGAGAGCTTTATTTACACCTAATGCAGAGCTGGGTTTTTTAAATTATGCCTTAGAACTATTATTATATTAAAGGGTGTTAAAATAACACCAATGTAATTATGTTGGCAGAAATTAGTGTTATTTTAACACCCTATTGTGTAAATTTTGATGATTTTTTTTCGGTATCTATATGTGACAACATCTGTGGAAAATTTTCAAGCCACAACATTAACCTTTCCTAAAGAAAGTGTAAACTGCCTTAAAAAGCTTCCTAAAATTACTTAAACAGTTACTTGAGCGAAATTGTTTTAACGGGAATGCTATTTAAACTTGTTTATAATGTGTTTGTTTATATCATTTAAATGTAATTATTTTGAAATTGGTACACATCTAATTTGTTTGGTTATTATCGATTCAAAAATTAGGCCCCAACCTCAATGTTTTGAAAAACTAGAAACACTTCTGCCGTTGACGGCGTGCGTCGAAATGACAATACTTTGACGTTTATGTGTGGGATGTTGCTTTGTTACCTCTATGCTACAAAAAGCGGCTATACAAAACGGAGCTCCACATATGACGTTACATGAGTGATGACGTAACAGGGCTTTTCGCGAATCGTTCTAATAAGCACCGGAGAAGGGTTTTCAAAATTGTTGTTTTTTAAACAATTAAATCTGTTTAATCTCATGTGAACTCAATATCCTTATTGATTGAAAACAATCATTTTAAATGCATTTCAGCAAAGATCAGTTGTTGCCGTTTTCGTTCAAGGGGGTCTTTAAAATAAGTTATATTGTTTTTACCTGTACAGTGAACGAATATGCCTCATCGGTCTGTGTTGAACCTGCTGCAATAGAGATTCCTACACCCTCCACCACACCGTCACCATCCCGTAAACCCACAGTACCTACACCCTCGAGCACACCGTCAACACCCCGTAAACCCACAGTG
>CM037462.1:1707500-1729500 GCA_021014325.1 Plazaster borealis
AATTGCGTTAATACTACATTATATTTTATAATTATAATTGTATCAACAAGAGCACGATGGAATTTACTGATGCCCTTAAGGAATTTTTGGAAGCCCAAGACAAATCGTTAGACGATCTAAAGGAGTCCCTAGGCTTAGTTTCAGACCCCAATGTAGTAGTTGAAGATGCTGACAAACCAAAGGTTGTCGTGATTGACAAAACCAATCTCAGTAATAGAGCGTATCGTAGGCTGAGGTTGTTCTCAGGGCGTACCCCTACCCCGGCTGGTGAGCTAGATTTTGAAAATTGGAGACGTCTTGCGAGACAGCTTATCAAGGATGACAGCATCTCCGACGGTGAGAAAAGAAGCAGGGTCACAGAATCCCTGGTTCCCCCAGCTTTAGACATTGTCTGGGCTGTAGGAGAGGGTGCATCGGCCAGCGAATATCTGGACTGCCTCTCCAAAGCATACGGGTCGACGGCTGATGGAGACGAACTATTGACGGTGTTCCGGTGCGAGTATCAGAAGGAGGGGGAGAAGGCGTCTGAATACTTGTTAAGGCTCCACACGATACTCACCCGGGTCGTTGAGAAAGGCGGCGCTGAGCAGGAGGACAGTCCTAAACTCCCGTGCAGCCAATTCCAGCGAGGCTGCCTCTACAATGATCCTCTCCTTCATACCCTGCAGCTCCAAGCTAAGAAGATGAATCCGCCCAGTGTACTAGAATTGTTGAGAGAGGTGAGGGTGGCGGAGTCGCATCTGGAGGAGAAGATGGGCCGGAAGGCGGCACACCACTCCCCGCCTAAGAAGGTCTCCGCCTTGGAGCAGACAGTACTCACGCCCCCGACAAAGATGACCGCCCCTAATCCAAGTGGTGAGGTGGAAGAGCTGAGACAAGCCGTCGACCGCCTCCACCGAAGATTGGATGGACTCTTCAAGTCCCAATCAAACGGCCAGCGAGGAAACTCTTACCCTGGAAGGCAGAGAAATAACCGGTCTTTCTTCTGTTATAATTGTGGAGAAGACGGTCACCGGATGGATATGTGCAAGTCTCCGAAGAACCCAGCACTTGTCCAGCAGAAGATGATGGCCCGTCAGTCTGCACCTAAGAGTTCGGGAAACGACAGCGGACAGCAGTAAGGGACCCTACTGCCGTCCCCAAACCATCTAAGGGTTCAGCGAAACTAATGACGACTGCGACCAGGTGTCAAGAATCTTCTTCATGTGATGATTTCTTAAGTATCCCGAAGGGTGTCGTCGGCGATCAGGCTACTACCCCTGTCTTCGTCGATGGGCACTCCACGATTTGTCTCCTTGATACCGGGTCGCAGGTCACCTGCGTGACAGAGAAGTTTTACCACCGTTTTCTGAAGCACCGTCAGCTCCAACCCCTCTCACACCTCGCGGTGATTGGTGCTGCTGGCCAGAAGGTCCCCTACAAAGGCTACGTAGAATTAAGCCTCAAGTTTCCAGCCACATCTGCTGGTGCTCAAAACGAGGTTGTTACTCTAGCCCTTGTGTGCCCTGATTGTCAAGGAAGAGATGATACACCACTACTTGTTGGGACAAACACCAGTGTTGTTAGGGAGATGGTGCGGGTTTGTCAGAAGAAGGGTGGAAAAGATTTCCTTAAGAAACTCTCCGTCGATAGTGCGTGGGCACAAGTTTACAAAACTGCACCCAGTTTTAATCAGTCCGGCAGTCTCGGGTCAGTTAAGTCGTTAAAACTTACAACAATCAGGCCCGGTGAAGAGATTGAAGTAACTACCCTTGTGAATAATCGACCTCGTTGTAAGCGGGAAGTCCTCATCGAGAAGGAGAGTTCATCACAACTCCCAGATGGCATCGAACTGAGGACCAGTCTGGCTGATTTATCCGCTCACAGGATGGCGAAGACAACGGTAGTCCTCACCAACAAATCCTGTCAGAGTGTAATGGTTCCTGCCCGATGTCGTCTCGCTACAGCATACACCATCAAGGAGAAATTAGATTTTAGTAATCAAGAACCACCCGTTTCTCCATCTGTAACAGCTCCGTCCAAAGATGAGGCCATTGATTTTGACTTCGGAGGTTCCCCTCTCCGTACCGATGAAATAAGAAGAGTCACTGATTTGTTAAAGGGCCGCCATGATGTGTTCTCCAGAGGTGATTTAGATATAGGATGCACATCGGCGGTCAAACATCAGATCAAGTTGTCAGACGAGACACCTTTCAGAGAAGGATGTCGTCGTATCCCTCCAGCAGACTATGCTGATGCCCGCCAACATATAAAAGAGCTTCAAGAAAAAGGCATCATACGAGAGTCGGCCTCCCAGTTTGCTTCGCCGATCGTACTAGTAAGGAAAAAGAATGGGGATATCCGACTTTGTATCGATTATAGAAAATTAAACAACCGCACTATCCGAGACCAATATTCCATTCCTAAGATAGAAGACATACTCCATGCAATGAACGGCGCAAGATGGTTTTCCTGTCTAGATCTTAAGTCCGGGTATTACCAAATTGAGATGACTGAAGAAGACAAGCACAAGACTGCTTTTTGGTGTCCTGTGGGTTTTTATGAGTTTAATCGTATGCCACAAGGCATAACAAACGCACCTGCAACCTTCCAACGACTCATGGAGAGGTGCATGGGTGATCTTCATCACGATGGTGTTTTTGTTTATTTGGATGACATAATTGTGTTTGCAAAGACCGCAGAGGAACATGAGACTCGCCTTTTTCAAGTTTTAGACCGTCTTCATCAGTTTGGATTGAAGCTTAGTCCTTCCAAGTGCAAATATTTTCAGTCATCTGTCAAGTGTTTGGGCCATGTCATTTCTGCAGACGGTGTTAGCACCGACCCAAGCAAAATAGAAGCAGTAAATTCCTGGCCAGTACCCAACAACGCAAGGGAGTTGAAGTCTTTTCTTGGTTTTACGGGTTACTACCGGAGATTCGTTAAGAATTACTCATCGATAGCAAAGCCCATGAATGAACTGACTGCTGGATGTGACCTGACGAAGAAGCGTTTTGGGAAGAAAAGCAAGAAGAGAAAATCACCAAAACTTCGTAGCCCAACCGAGCCGTTTGGTGAACTCTGGAGTTCCGCCTGTCAAGCGTCTTTTGAAGGGATTGTCAAAAGGCTAATTTCTGCCCCAGTTCTTGGTTTTGTTGATTACCAGAAGCCATTCATGCTCCACACTGATGCCAGTGGGATAGGACTTGGTGCTGCACTCTATCAGGAGGGTGATGATGGTCGACCTCATGTCATTGCCTATGCCAGCCGTGGCCTGTCCAAGAGTGAGCTAAACTACCCCGCCTACAAGTGGGAATTCCTGGCGTTGAAATGGGCCATTACTGAAAAGTTCCGTGATTATTTATACGGTGGTTCCTTCACTGTACTGACAGACAACAACCCGCTGACTTATATTCTAACAACCGCAAAACTTGACGCCACCGGCCATCGTTGGCTAGCAGCCCTTGCAAACTTCGACTTTGTCATCAAGTATCGCCCTGGCGACAAGAGCGCTGATGCAGATGGGTTGTCAAGGAGGCCACAACCACCCCCACTTGTTGATGACGAGTCTGTAGAGATGGAGAAGAAGATTTCACAACTTCGTGAGAGAATCATCCATCCTACCGAAGACGGTGTATGTTCTAAAGATGTGTTCAAAGCTATTTGCCAACGGCACAATGTCGATGTAATAACCGACAACCCCGATGATGATGATGAGCCAGCACTCATTGAAAGTTTAACAGATTCACCGCAAGCTATCCCACCAGATTTTGCCAACCCATTGTCAACCCAGACTGCGTTGCCGATGATGACCCCTGTAGACTGGAGGCAACTGCAGAGTAAGGATGATGATATCACACTCATTATTCAATGTGTCCAGAATGGTCAAAACCCTCGTGGTGCTGAGCGAGCAGAGCTGCCAAGAGAGGCCCAGCTCCTTCTCCGTCATTGGGATAAGTTGAAGATTGATGATGGTGTGTTATACCGTAGAGGTACTGCTATTAATGGTCATGATATATCTCAGCTTGTTGTTCCTAAGAGTCATCGCAATGAAGCGTTCCGAGGGATTCACGACGATGTCGGCCATCTTGGTTTTGAAAGAACAATTGATCTTGCACGGTCCCGTTTCTTTTGGCCGAATATGACCACAGATGTTGAAAAGATGTGCCAGACTTGTGAACGGTGTGTTAGACGGAAGAGACGTGCTGGTAGATTTGCACCCCTCGTGCCAATCCAGACGTCAGCACCAATGCAACTTGTCTGCATCGATTTTCTTAGCTTAGAGCCAGATGACAGTAATACGAAAGATATCCTAGTCATCACAGACCACTACACTCGTTATGCTCAAGCTTTCCCCACCAAGAACCAGACTTCGAGGACTGTAGCAAAAGTATTATGGGAGAATTATTTTATTCATTATGGTTTCCCAGAAAGACTACACTCCGACCAGGGACGGGATTTTGAGGCTCGTCTTATTCAAGATTTGTGTACTGTCTCTGGAGTTAAGAAGTCGAGAACGACTCCCTACCACCCTCAGGGAAACGGCCAGTGTGAGCGATTTAATCAAACCTTGTTAAACATGCTCGGCACCCTAGATGAAGAACAAAAGAAAAAGTGGAGATTATACGTCGGTCCCCTGGTACACGCCTACAACTGTACCAAGCATGCGTCCACCAACATGTCCCCATATTTTCTAATGTTCGGTCGTGAACCAAGACTCCCCATTGATGTTCAGTTTGGATTGCCAACACAGCAAGGTAAAACTAACCACACCCAGTACGCTATTGACCTTAAGGAGAGGATGCGTCGAGCCCACGAACTTGCCTCAGCCGCTATGGAGAAAACCGCTCTGAAGTACAAGGCCCGCTATGACAAACGAGTTCGTGATCATGCACTTGAATCAGATGATCGGGTGTTAGTGAAGAATGTCGGCCTGAAGGGGCGACATAAGTTAGCTGACCGTTGGAGTAAGACAGTGTATCGCGTCCACAAGAGAGTCAGTCCTGACATGCCCGTCTATGAAGTATGCCCAATTGATGGAGATGGCCCAAGTAAAACTCTCCATCGTAACATGCTACTTCCATGTGGTTTTCTCCCTTCATATGATGACGCTCCAAGTGACCGCGAGCGTCCTATTCCGAAACCCCGCCGAAGACGTCCCCAGCGACGGCCACTGCCAACACCACCAATTGATGATAT
Source organism: Plazaster borealis (assembly GCA_021014325.1). NCBI lineage: Eukaryota > Metazoa > Echinodermata > Asteroidea > Forcipulatida > Labidiasteridae > Plazaster > Plazaster borealis. The sequence goes on from CM037462.1 coordinate 1,712,679, forward strand.
GGTAGATGCATTGGATTCTGATTTATCTGATGATAGTTTCTATGTTCTCCGTCCAGTTCCTACTCAGGGACAGTCTGCCCCACTCAATCCGAGTGCACAAGCTTTTGTTCCAACATCGTCGATTGATGAAGTCATCGAAGTATCCAACCCGACGGAGGAGAGTGAACCTGCCCAAGGTCCACCCAGCCTAGCCTCCGACGAGCCGATGCCTTCTGAAGAAAGCCCCACCGATAGCACTTCTTCTTCTCAGTCTTTTTCTGAAACTACAGACGATAAGAAGACGGAGGAGGATTCTAACCCCGAACCCTCAAATCATGTAGCCAGTGGAACAACCTCAGTCGATACAGATACTAAGGACACCCCTATTCCCTATCCACGGCGAAATAGGAAACCGCCTCAATATTATGGTTTTGAAGCACAGAATGCAAAACTTCTTGAGCAGCATTTAGCTATGCAACAGAGAGCTTTAGAAGTTACCAGTAGTTTAATTAGTGCATTTTATCACAATGATTAGAATTGTTGAAGTTTTGACAAATAGGATACATATGTCGAGGACGCCATGATTCAAGAAGCCGAGAATGTCGGACTCTGTTATAAATTGCATATTATAACTCTTTTTAAGTAGTCCGACGAAGATTCTTTAATTTGGTATAGATTCATTGTTTAGACATACACCACCTGTGTGAAGGAGTGTTAAAATTCTTCTTATCACTCCAAGTAACAAACCCTTGTTTACACCACTGGGCAGAGTCGCTGTTCCCACGGTCTCTCCTGACCACAGCACATATTTGCCATGTCCGGAATTGCCTCGGGACATTATGCTGTAGGGCTCTGTTGCATAAACTTTCACAAGCTCAGTAGTCCCATTGTCTTAGGGAATACTTTGCCCAAATTTGGTTGTCTTTTGTTGACCACATGGTTCTTAAGAATTTTAGGCCACTTATTCCTTTCTGATTGGTCAAGCCCAATCAGGACATCATTGTTTTAATAATTGTGGCCAATCATAGTCTAACTTTCCTGTCCGAGTGCGTGGCCGGCAGGGTATACCCTACCCTGTTTTTGCCCTGGATCCTCAGAGCGAAAAACGGCCTCGATGCAAGAAGGACTTCTCGAAAGTGCTAAAGAGTTTTGCACTTTGCGTAGCTGTATAGGAACAATGTTGCTTCCCTAAGTAGTTCCTAAATCTGTTCTTGCATCCCTTTACCTCGTGCTCTGTCGATACAGGTAAGCTTCGTTTAATTTTTACTTTCCTATGTATAAGATTACCCCTTGTGCATTGACTTTTGAATAATTGTTCAACAAGGTGGTTGAAGTCAAACTCAAGATGGATGGCACAGTCCAATATGAGTTTTAGACAGCCCACATGTAGGTTGTTCGAACAATGCTGTTAACCGTGTATTAAGATGTACAAATTCACTGAGTATTTTATTGTGTAACCCTTTTTTTTATTGTTAACCATGTGTACGGAAAAAGCTTTAGGAGTTCCGTCTATTTTACCGCTATATTCCTCTTAATTTGTATGGCTTGTCTATGATTTAGTTGCATTTGCATTTATTGTTAGTAGCAGTTTGAATTTTCACTCATGCTATTGTTGCCGTTCGAGACGTTTTACCGTTCGGTAGAATCCATTTGGTTTATTGAAACACCTGTTATAGTATAATATGATTTGATAAGAGTTTCGCATCTGATTAATATACGATTGAGCCATTTCTAATGAAGAGTTAGGATATGCCTCGTTGTTGGTATTTTCTTACATTTACGCTAAGCAATACGTAACTATAGTCGTGCTGGTCAAGCCTTGTCCTTAGATAAACCCCTTTTTCACACTTGAAGAGATCGAGCACATTCCTTTCCATTTAAGTAGACTATACGACTGTTTGCTGTTAAGCACGTAAACAGTCGTGACCTTTGATCCGGATTGACCACTAATGTGTACACATGCACGCACATTTCTTATCTAAGCTAGTATTTTCCTTGTGATTAAGTTTCACGAGAGCAATCACAAGTCATTGAGCGAGTGTTACTGTATTTTATAGTTTGTTATGTATGTTCCTTATATTGTTTTACAAGTCACGTCATAGTTGAGTTTATAGTCTTTGATAAGTAATGATCATTAAGAGAGCGAAAAACGGCCTCGATGCAAGAAGGACTTCTCGAAAGTGCTAAAGAGTTTTGCACTTTGCGTAGCTGTATAGGAACAATGTTGCTTCCCTAAGTAGTTCCTAAATCTGTTCTTGCATCCCTTTACCTCGTGCTCTGTCGATACAGAACACTTAGTCCACAGGTCTCGCTTGGGAAGTTGGCCCGGTTCAACTTTCCACCTTGCCCCGCTCTCACCCCTTTTTCTGGATTGATCTGTTTCCTGGACTGGTTGTTCGTCGTGAGGACTTGGAGCCCATCTGTGTCATCAGAAGACCCCGTCCATCCAAGCCACAGAAGCATTGAAACCAGCTAAGACTTATATTAATTTCACTGTATAAATACTTTTGTTTCTATGATCTTTTGATTATTCATCTTAGTGAAGAGAGGTTTTTTTTTATTGAACTTCGATGTCGAATTGCTTAATTGTATTTCTAACATGTTCCTTTCTTTGATGATATGTAACCACTGAGTAATCGCTAAGTTCTGAGTACCAGATTGTTCGTTGCATTTTCTTGTTGAAGTTTATACACTCCTACAACTCAGCGGGTTAACTGCATTTTATTGTGTTGATGCTTGACTTGTATTTTGACTGAGTCACCGAAACATTTTTGATATTTGCGAATTCTATATTTTTTTGGAGAATTGCATCGCAGCACATTGATTTGACTTTAACCACTGAGGTGTTGGGATCCTTGAAATTGTGATAATATATTTTATTCATAAAAATACATGCCATTGGTGATAGAGATTTGATGGTATTTATAATAATAATCACCGTCGAGTGACAAGAGAATCAAAATTTGCTGTCCGTTGTGTTTCTTACCGAGCAAGTTTCCATAACTACGAACTGGATCGCAGGCTCTAAGTTAAATAGAGGTAACAACCTGTGACATAAAAATTGTGGGTTTTTTAATTGTTACCTGTTTTAGTTTAAAGGGATTGTGTACGTTTGGTAATTGGAACCTACTGGGTTTTTTTAAATTCTATAAAGTTGTATATATATAACATAAAACTAACCTGTGAAAATTTCATTTCAAAAGGTGGTAGCGTTTTTGAGATATTGCCGAAAATCTGGAGCGGTTATGTCCACACAGGAAGAAGAATCTGGAGCGGTTATGTCCACGCAGGAAGAAGAATCTGCAATTGAAATACACAATCTGAGAAAGGTTATTGTCAGTAATGCTTCTCAGATGCAAATTTTGTAGGATAAAGAGTGATATCTTTTAAGAAGTGAAAAGTTTCTCAAAATGCATTTTTCTCTCCAAAGCTGCTGTGCTGCTTACTAAGTAAGTTTTTATTGCCATTAATTTTCAGAGTCATTACCAAACGTATACAGACCGTTTAAGTACAAATGAATTTTACTATGGAGATTTGTGTGATATGCAGCTCTTTAAAGAGCTTTTGATTTGTTACTCAATACTCAGAAGTGTGGTTTAATGAAAATGTGTATTCTATTTGCAGTGATTGGAATTAACTGATAAATAAATTGATCATTGAAACATATTGATTCATGTGTACTTATTGGGTTCGGTTGTTTCAGCCAAAAATAAACGTTGGGCTCAATGAAGGACTGCATAAATCTTGATAGCATTGTGTAAAATGATAACCATGCGAAAATAAATAGACCCAAAAGAATTGCATAAAATGAACTAACAAACTCCACAGCATAAATGCCCCCCTCTGGCGTTCATTAGTGTCTGATAAAGCGCCCTCTCTCATTTTCGTCCTACCTCGCGTGTAGGCCGGTCCAAAGACAGGGACTGGTTTTACATGTCCAATGATTGCATTGGACATTGGTGCGCAGGTTTGCATGTAATGTTGTTTATACACAATGTAATGGTAACTACTACCACGATCCTGCCAGTTGCTCAAGGCCGCTATCTGGCGTTATTCAAGAGCCTCGAAGTGTAACGTCAGATGTTCGGGCTACCTCGGCATGCAACTCCTGTCTCTTATTCCGATCCTCTGACGTCAGAATGTGGCTGACGAAGGATATAAGTATAACAGGGGAGCAGTCAACCTGTCTGGGTTCCAAACTCCCGGCACTTCTTTCCCGTGACATGAAAAGAGGAAGAGCTTTTATCAACAAAGAGTTTTTCTCAACGAAAATTATTAATAAGCATAATTGAATAAATAAATAAATGAAACATCGGTCAATCACTCAGTGCTCGTAAACCGTACGATTTACGTCATGGAATTTCTCACAACATTGATGCTCATTAACAGCACAAGGTGAAAGGTCACTCCAGGAAGAAATTTAGCCTTATGAACCAAAGTTATTTCTAATTGAAAATAAGGCCGTGTCCGAAATGCCAGATACGGCTACGGCTGATTTCCCACGTTGAAGTATAGGACGTCCTTAGCAACACCCTTAGCTACAGTCGTAGCCGTAGCCGTAGCCGCCAAGTCGGATACGGCCTTCCTATACTGTTGAATCATGAAGCTAGCTACCTCCATGGTTGAATAGTTCCTTTATGTAATTATAGTAAGTTTACTAGTAAGGGACTTCCCCTACAAAAATATATTTTTTAGTTCACGGTCAACTTTGATTGCATATAAACCCTGCAAATTAAATCTATCACAATCATTCTCTTCAATAATAATATTTTGGATTACTCTGTAACACTGGAAATAAAAAACATTGTTTGTTTAAGCATTGGCTATTAAGCTAGTAGTGTGGACAATCCTACACAAGAAAAAAATAGAGAAGTAAAATAGATAACGTGGAAACGATGCTCGTTTTTGATACTATCAGAAACGAACCGCACGGAATGGTCTGGACTTCTTTTAGAAAACAGAATCGAAACCAGTTATTTTAAGCTATTAGCTAACGACTTTGGCAGATGCAGTTATGGTAAAGAGGCATAAGGAAGTTGTGTACAACAGTTACGTTCAATGGTACAGAAAATGGAGACTACATCTAGTATGAACTCATGTATTATACCTTCAGTGAATGAGCTATACAAAGTGCTATTCAGTTTAGGCAGTCATTGTACTCGACAAATCTGCATCTAGACATACAACTACCTTTTACCTTTGCAGATTGGGTGTTCGTTGTAAATAATCTCATAGGTTCCATTGCACGGTCATTACTACACTAAAGTAGCACACAGTTGCAACAGAGTCTTCATTCTGGTTTTGAAGGAATTGGTTTGGATTTATGTATTTCCATACATTTTGAAGAGTGACTATCGTCATTAAATCCACATCTGCAGTCGATTCTCGTTATTTGTCTTTCTGTATTTTTATCTCAAATCTGGTAAGTAAAAGATTAGTTTAAGTACAATTCTGAGCAGGAAATGAAACTTGTGGTTTACTGTTTGATGATTTGAATTTTGTGTGAAGAAAATATTGTAAGTTGAGAAGCCTTATTACAGTTTACTGCATGCGGGATTCTTGAATTTATTGGGAAATATGTTTTGTTTTGTTTTGTGAAAACATTGCGTGTGTGAGAACCTCCATGATGTTATTGTAGGAAAGCCCAATAATTTTAAAGAACAGTTTATTTATATCCCTTTTTCCAGGAAGTATTTCCAATGGGAGCTATTGTATGCTCATGTTTCAATTAATATTATATGCCAGTTTGGCGTTTTGGTAAGAATATTTTTACTGGCAATGAATGCTGGACGAGGGAAATGAGGGAGGCACCGCCCCTCCCCGATCACACACAGAATGTTTAAAGCCCTTTCTCAGGCATCTGAAAGCACACAATTTTATGCAACAAGGGTATGTTTTCTTTCTTTCATTATTTTCTTGCAACTTCGACGGCAAATTGAGCCAAAATTTTAACAGGTTTTTTTTTTTGCACATGTGAGGATACACCAAGTGAGGATACTGGTTTTTGACAATTACCAATAAAGTTTACCCCACCTTTAACATAAAATAATGGTCAAATAATTGAATTGTGGGTTTGTGATAAGTTGATCGCACCTCACAGTGGAGTGTCATGGCCGAGCGGTCGAGTGCTTTCTGTTGTTAGAGTGTGGGTTTGATTCCCGGTCACGGCACTTGTGTCCCTGGTGAAAATCCTTAATTAATATACTGCAAAACTCAACAAATAAAAGTCTTTAACAATTGATTGGTTCGGAAATTGTAATGCTTCGTAGCAAAAGAAAAGTTCATATAATTTATTTTATAAATATGTTTTGTTTCCTGAAGTAACAAGGAGATACAGTGTCTGATATAGCGCCCTCTCTCATTTTCGGCCTAACTCGCGTGCGTCTCCTATATTATTCTGATCCTCTGACGTCAAAATGTAGCTGATGAAGGATATAAGTATAACAGGGGAGCAGTCAACCTGTCTGGGTTCCAAACTCCCGGCACTTCTTTCCCGTTACATGAAAAGAGGAAGAGCTTTTATCAACAAAGAGTTTTTCTCAACGAAAATTTTTAATAACAATATTGAATAAATAAGTAAATGAAACATCGGTTATCACTCACTGCTCGTAAACCGTACAATTTACGTTATGGAAGTGCTCACAACGTTGATATTCATTATCAGCACAAGGTGAAAGGTCACTCCAGTAAGAAATCTAGCCTTATGAACCAAAGCTATATCTAATTGAAAATAATTGGGCCGTGTCCGAATTGCCAGATACGGCTACGACTGGTTTACCGCGTTGAAGTATAGGACGTCCTTAGCAACACCCTTAGCTACAGTCGTAGCGGTAGCCGTAGCCGCCAAGTCGGATACGGCCTTCCTATACTGTTGAATCATGAAGCTAGCTACCTCCATGGTTGAATAGTTCCTTTATGTAACTATAGTAAGTTTAATAGAAAGGGACTTCCCCTACAAAAATATATATTTTAGTTCACGGTCAACTTTGATTGCATACCCTAAACCCTGCAAATTAAATCAATCACAATCATTCTCTTCAATAATAATATTTTGGATTATTCTGAAACACTGGAAATAAAAACCATTGTTTGTTTAAGCATTGGCTATTAAGCTAGTAGTGTGGACAATCCTACACAAGAAAAAATGGAGAAGTAAAATAGATAACGTGGAAACGATGCTAGTTTTTGATACTATCAGAAACGCACCGCACGGAATGGTCTGGACTTCTTCTAGAAAACAGAATCGAAACCAGTTATTTTAAGCTATTAGCTAACGACTTTGGCATATGCAGTTATGGTAAAGAGGCATAAGGAAGTTGTGTACAACAGTTACGTTCAATGGTACAGAAAATGGAGACTACATCTAGTATGAACTCATGTATTATACCTTCAGTGAATGAGCTATACAAAGTGCTATTCAGTTTAGGCAGTCAATTGTACTCGACAAATCTGCATCTAGACATACAACTACCTTTTTACCTTTGCAGATTGGGTGTTCGTTGTATATAATCTCATAGGTTCCATTGCACGGTCATTACTACACTAAAGTAGCACACAGTTGCAACAGAGTCTTCATTCTGGTTTTGAACGAAATGGTTTGGATTTATGTATTTCCGTGTAACCAAAATGACGAGTACATTTGGCAGAGTGACTATCATCATTAAATCCCCATCTACAGTCGATTCTCGTGATTTGTCTTTCTGTATTTCCATCTCAAATCTGGTAAGTTAGTTTAAGTACAATTCTGAGCAGGAAATGAAACTTGTGGTTTACTGTTTGGTAAAATGAAATTAAAAAAATTGTGTGAAGAAAATATTGGGAATATTGTAAGTTGAGAAGCCTTATTACAGTTTACTTCATGCGGGATTCTTGAATTTATTGGGAAATATGTTTTGTTTTGTGAAAACATTGCGTGTGAGAACCTCCATGATGTTATTGTATGAAAGCCCAATAATTTTAATAGACAAGTTTATTTTAAAAAAAACTTTTCCAGGAAGTATTTCCAATGGGAGCTATTGTATGCTCGTGTTTAAATTAATATTAGATGCCAGTTTAGCGTTTTGGTAAGAATAGTTTTACTGGCAATGAATGCTGGACGAGGGAAATGAGGGGGGCACCGCCCCCTCCCCGATCACAAACACAATGTGTAAGGCATGAAACCTTTCTCAGGCATCTGAAAGCACACAATGCAACAAGGATATGTTTTCTTTCTTTCATTATTTTCTTGCAACTTCGATGGCCAATTGAGCCAAAATTTTAACAGGTTTGTTATTTTATGCACATGTGAGGATACACCAAGTGATGATACTTGTCTTTGACAATTACCAATAAAGTTTACCCCACCTTTAACATAAAATAATGGTCAAATAATTGAGTTGTGGGTTTGTGATAAGTTGATCGTACCTCACAGTGGAGTGTCTTGGCAGAGCGGTCGAGTGCTCTAGACTCAAGTTCCGTTGTTGTCAGAGTGTGGGTTTGATTCCCGGTCACGGCACTTGTTAATATACTGCAAAACTCAACAAATAGAAGTCTTTAAAAATTGATCGGTTCGGAAAGTTTTATGCTTCGTAGCAAAAGAAAAGTTCAAATAATTTATTTTATAAATATGTTTTGTTTCCTGAAGTAAAAAGGAGATATTAAAATATGTGCCTTCTGAAGAAATATCCTTTAAAATCAATCTTCATTTCTGTACCACTCATAGCTACAGTGCGAGTCAAACTCGGAACAATATTGTGGTTCAAACTATTCAATAGTTAAGAAACACCTTGTGTTATTGAATCTAGTTGATAGAATTCACAGGTGCTTTGTTCTTAATGTTTACAAGCGCTGGTTAAACTGAATGGGACTTCCCCCTAAAAATGCCATAGCCAAAAGCAACCCAAGTACACTGTGAAGATTGCAGCGGCGTAACTAGGGTAAAGTTTCAGGGGGGCACAAGGGGGTGCACTTTTCTAGGGGGCACTTCTGGCCAAGTTTCCGTTTGCCTTTTTCTGTAACACAAGCCCATGCCCGTAATCGGGGGGGGGGGTCGGACGGCCCTACTAAAAAATTTTAAAAAGTCCGCAAAAAGTAATTAATTAAAAAAGTCTGCATCGTAACTGTGACTTATTATCAATAAATTATGACATTTATAACATAACATAGTATACAAAGATGTAAATAGAGGACGCAATGGGTGGCATACGCCGTCTTAGCATTAAATATGCAGAAATAATATTGATACAAAGCTGTAATTGAGTTGTTTTCAGATATAATAACCAATATCATAGCGCAAAATTGTGCACCAAATGGCTTGAATTGGGCATTCTTTTTCACAAAATTTCGAACATCTGAGGGGGGGCACATCCTCCTCCCACTCCCCTGCGTCGCTACGTGACGGGCGGCGCTAACGCGCCGATGTACATTTTCTTTCATTATTCGCCCCCCAAAAAAGAAGGGAAAAAATCCTGAACACGGGCCTTAACAAGCCCCTTTTTCATCGCCCTTTTTATGTTACTTACTATTTTTTTTATAAGATAATCTGGCGTGAGTGTAAAAAAAAAAAATATTCTGCATGTAGTAGATGGAAAAATAGTTTTAAAAACATCAAAATTATCTCATCAAAGTGTATAAACTGATACATTTTACTCTGGAAATCTACAGTCACAAAAGTTCAGATTTCAAATGGTGGGGGCACCGGGGCACGGACATCACCTGGGGCCGGTGCCCCCCCCCCGTGCCCCCCCTGTGCCCCCCCTTAGTTACGCCACTGGAAGATTGGGCTGTACTGAAACCCGTTTGGGTTTTCAATAGATGTTTCCTATCATTCAAGGTTCCAACTCGACCTACGTACGAGGCTATGGAAACCGCTATGTAAAGGAGTACTCGTCATAGTTAAACTACTGACGACGAAGCTGTGTAAAATAAATATAGAAATTGCAGTAGAATTATGGTTGATACTGAAAGCCTCGTTATTGCAAACGTTGGTGAAAATGAAAAATTATATTATAATTTCCTTGTGAAGTTGTTGTTATTAATACAACAGCAACTTTGCAGTCATTCTGAAACAAACACATTTCCAAAACAAACCAAGTTTATTATTTTCGTGTTTCATTTAGTCTCTTTTTGTAGTCGAAAGACAAACATGAAAGTATAAAGTTGTTTTCATATGTCAAGGCCATTGGCTAAGAATACCGGATACACAGGAGGAAGTTTCAGGGGAAATAATATTCAACGGTAAAAAAAGTACAATGAATGCCGTCGTTCCCTACATTTTATATTTTTTTAGTCTCATTCAATTTATGCATTGAGGCCTGTTTGAGGTTTTGCTCAATAACAAAGGAGTACAGCTTCGTACCACATAACTATGAATATATCTGAATAGATCCATGTGCAGACTAAAAACACTACTGAAAGCTTTGCTGTCGTCAACAGTTAAACTGAATTATAAGCTCACTGGAGGATTTCTCTCGAATTCGATTACAGCATTAAACTGTTCCAACTGATATCTCAACAGTTTGTACACAACTCTAGTTCCACAATGCTGAAGATTTAACGTAAAGTCATCATGTCACCTCATCAAAATATCCTCGGATTGACTTTCTTGGTATTTGTTCTCGCCTGTCTCAATACTGGTAAGTAAACAGTTTGTTGTTTGCAAAAACGTCAAATGCCGAAAAGTTGTTTCTGTGTTGAAGTAAATTGGAGTTTTGAGGGGAGTGTAAAACAAATATTACTAGAAACTTAAAAGGGTAAACTTAGTGAGTTTTTCACTAAATCTTGGTGTAGTCAAGGTTTGGAATAAGGTGTCAGTGGTGTCTTTTTGCATAACAATCAGCTTTCATAGATGACAGCACCGTGGTAATAAGGGTCTGGTATGAGATCAAATTGTTCCGAAATAATGACAAGATATTATTCATTTTTGAGCGAACAAAGTATAATTTACTAGAAAGGGATCTGCGACCTTCGGACACAGAATTATACTTAATTGTTTTCTTAATACCGTAATGAACCAATGTTAATATTTTTAATTAATCAAAGGTTAACTCAAAATCAAATAGATTAGGACAAATTATTGGCAAATTATTTGGCACGTAATATTGTTGGTACTAAAAGGAATTTTATAAATCAGTCAAGTAGGTTTGGAATGAAGATTCGAGCATTTTAAGAATCGATGTCTTATACCGTGCATAACTTGATTCTATTTTCGTCTACGGATTTTGGGCTTCACCATACTCTGTGATAATCGTAACCCTCCATCCTCCCGGCGGTCGTAGACCCATGGGTTACGACAAACCATATTGTTAAATTTCTGCACTAATTTTCGAATTCTTTTCAAAAATTGTAATGCACCCAATTTGGTTCACTTAAAATCTTGAAATATAAGATCAAAAGAAATCTCAAAATTTGTACACATACGGTTCGTTTGTAACTCTCCGGCCTACAATCTTCGTCACAACCACACTGCACCCATGGAGGAAGAAAATATTTTCTTCCTCCATGCTACACCACACCTAGCCTGAACATCTGACGTCACACTTCGGGGCTCGTGAATAACGCCATATACCTGCCTTAAGTGCCTGGCCGGATCCTGCCAGATGTACCTTTGACCTTGCATCCATTTCACACGGAGATTCGCAGTCAATTCACCCGTACATGTACACATAATTACATAGTGAATAAAACAACATTACACGCATGTACGAACATTATGCACACGCTGCATACAGACGATCGAAAGTGCAAGTTGACAAACTACATCACCTCGGACCAATCATAACACAGATTGGAAAGCTTACGTCACTGCACGTTTATCCAATGAAACAATTGTATCCAATGAAACCACGGGGCCTGTAAGACCAGTGCCTGTATTATCAGACAGGGGGACCAGTCTTCACTACACCATGCCCTACTACATCAATGTATTGTGGTTGTATCTCACACGATGGGGGCGCTTCTCTTTGATACAAATCTTCGATTGGCCACGAACTGATAATGAACTGTACAATTGATTTTATGCAGGGTTACCTATATAAGGTATTGGTTGACATTGTGAATAATTTGTACTAAGTTTATTGCCTTGCAGATGCATTATAATTTGTAGCTAACATGTGTGTCGATTTGTTACAGAAGCGTTAAAGGGACATGGAGAAAAAAGACAAGTCATTATTATATGACTTAATATCTCATAATTATGATTTAGTACAAGTCACAAGTTTCCCTTATATCTAATATAAGCCATCATTTTTACAAATTTAATCATATATTTATATATCTCATATGACTTAAGTACAAGTTATAAATATGTCCTTTTTTTTCTTTCTCTCTCAATGTCCCTTTAACGCTTCCGTAGTTTGTGGAGGGTTACTACAGTTCATAAGAAAGGTGTAGTTCGGTACTTGCAGCGTGTGTCGTTCACTTCCAATAATGGCTAAGTTTTAGATTGCAAGGGATCTATAACATTTTCTATAACATTTTCTGTCAATTCGAGGTAGATAGCAAGTTTGCACACAAAAAGGAAACAATTCAACGAACACGGAAGTAACTCAATGACGTGAAAAACCGGTTGTAACGCGACCGCCGTGAACCAGACTACTGCAGTATGCGGTCTTTGCACATCATGTTAAAAGCTAGAGGGCGCAGGACTAACCATCTGATCCGTAAAAATACTGCAAGGTTGTTACGGGGGAATCACAAAACAGAGCATCAGAAGGAGTTTCCTTGAGATTTTAATTTCAAAGAAAAAGGCAATCGACGATAAAGGGTAGTTGCAATGCACGGGGGAATTATTGCGATTTTGCGCAAAGAAAAGCGTAATAACAATTATAGGCATTGTCGTAAACCACATGTAGGCTACATACAGAAAGCTCTCAACAATCAAGCCTCATTTTCTCAAATGATAACTCAATTTTCAAAGGGTAATTTAAAGAGTCGTTTCTTGTTTGACTGACGTTGACTATAGGCTAAAGTTGTGGGGAATGTCCACATTTCCCCTGGATACATTACTTCGTACAGAATTGCTTCTCGGGAAAAGCTCTTGGTGGCGCCCTGCATCGGCGGTGCCGCACGATAATCTCTTGAAAACCCATGAAGAACTGAAGATTTAAAATAACAAATATTTAATATTTGTCAGTGATGATGAGTTTGAGTCTTACTTCTTCATGCCTTTTTACAATCTTGTAATTTGTATAAGAACACCACCGTTTAAGTAGCAGTGCACCATCTTGGTTAACACATAGAGCAAGGAACAGACGAAGGTCATTCAACGACACTTTCATTTTGACATTTCTTTGTCCGGTCTTTTATCGGCAAATAATCAGCATATTTGAAAAGGACAGGTCCCCTCCCCTAAGTGCGGGGAACTCGGCTTCAACGGAGTCCGTCCGGCAAGGTGTGTTGAAGTTTAGAAAAAAATAGATGTACCATGGAAGTTTATTTTGAGAGTGCTTTGTGCTTCGCTCAGTCCCAGCGCCCCATGCAAAGGAGCTGAGATGAGTTGGCTGGCGTAAGCACAGGAGCATTTTACCATTCCCCCGACCTATAATAACCCCGGTCACCTTTTCCTGCTAACGAAAGATTCGACTATCATTCCAAATAATTATTGTCGTAATTTGCCTTGTACAAAAAAAGGAGGCTCAATCGCAACATTCTTCTCACTTATCCATGGAGCCTGTCTGCTTTATCATATCGTGCGTGTACATGGTGTGATTGTGCCAACTGCAGTACAATCGTTCCCATCATGCCTCACTACATCATGAACAAGAATTGGTACAAGTTTATCAGCCCATTCCAGCGGTCTTGGATGAGACCGCTGGAGTCGAGCGAAGCTTTGTGCATGTTCTTAGATGTTTTAAAGTTGATGCGTTGTCTGAGTGGTAACCAATTGTAATTGTTGAAGGAGTGTGGAGACATGTGCATATTTGGGTCGTGAGAAAGTGATACGTGCAGCATTGTTTTGAGCCTTTTATTATTTTACTGTCTTTATTATATAAACGGACGAGATACACTTCTGAATTTATGATACCGATATACTCAATTATCCAGACGTAGGTTTCGCCCTTCAATTACAAGAAAATCAAACCTCACAGATTTCTACTAGCGGTGAAAATCCTGCTGGTCGTGCTGTGGATAATAACACCAACACACTTTCAATTACGGGTAAGTTTACTTATTTAACTCACAAATTAAGCAAATTTTTATTTGTTATGTCATAAATAAATTAATCGGTTGACTTCACGGGGGAATGAAAATACGATTTAATTATCTATTTTGAAGAAATTAGTTATGATAATTTGTAAAATTTTGTAAAACTTTCAATGTGTAGAACCATCATTTTCGTTTGATACACTTACATCTTACAGTGTTCACATGTAATTTGAATGCGTTCAAAACTTCAAAGTTAACTTATTTCCTTTTTAATTCATCTTTCAAATTCATTTTAATGTGGATATTTTGTAAAGCATCAATCCCGGTTCAATATTTTAGTCTGCCTTAAACTGAAATTGTATATAAACACAATAGGTGGTGTTTTCTGGTCCTGCAGAAAGACAAAACGAACATAAAAAATTAATGACTGGCAATTCGCGTAAGGAGCGGAACCAAAGACCTTCAGATTTTATCTTTAAAAAAACATTTAAATGTGTATTTATTTAAAGGAACATTACATAATTCGTTTTTGCTAACAAAACAGTTAAGCACTTTATATAATCCACCATATACATAAACTGACAAACCTGTAGAAGTTTGAGATTGATCGGCCATCTGGGTCACGAGAAAATAGTGAAAAACCGATTACACATTTGCATGTGTCATACAATGCATTAATAAAACGCTCATGAGCGATAAACTCCAATCGGAAATTAGTTTTGTTTATTTCTCATCAAATATGGCATTTCAAACAGAAATATTTCTAGGGATGTTTTCTACTATCATCATCATTAGACCGGGTAAGTTTTATGTAAATCTGTGATCTTAAAGAAAATTTTAATTACCAGTTCTGTAACGTTCCTTTAACAATGTTTGATTTCAGATGATGCAGCCAATCCATGGTGGAAAGTGAACCTCGGTGACACCTACTGCCTCAAGAAGATCACTTTGTCTTATGGACCTATGAGTGGTGAGCGTATCTTCATTTATTACTCTGTATTTTTTATTTAAGTTTGACGCGTTCATCTTGAACTATTCACTGGTTTTTTATGAGTTTCCTTTTTTGCTCGGTTTCTACGTTTTTGGCTTTCCCAAGATTGAAGGCTGTTTCAGGAAAGATTCATTTGTGCAAGTCATTATTCATTGAAATTTATGAGAATTTATTTGAATGTATGAGAAAATCGACTCCTCTCGTCCCTAATAAGTTCCTTTGACTCCTCCCGGATGGATGATTGCAGGTGGGGGTCAAAGCGAAGGAGCTGTGGTGAGGGCTGGTTTGAGTTCCGATTATCTACAGAACGGAATGATTGGATCACCCTTAACTCTGTCTCAAGCTCAAAGTGGACAGATAAACGAGTTTACCCTGGACCCGACTATCATCGCTCGATATGTGAGTGTAGATATTCCAACGAGCAATGGAGTAACAAAGTCATTAGTCCTTGGTGAGGTCGAGGTTGATGAAATTACTCAGAGTGAAGACGATACCATGTCCTCGGGTGAGTAGCAAGAAGCCTCAAGGAAAAAATGCCAGTACATTTTTATATCAAGGTAGCGAGAAACTTCGTCTCCCTGAGTCTACTTTCTAAAACTATGCCAAGTCAACTTTTTGGTTTTCTGTAAATCCTCTTGATAAGATAAATTATAAAGTCAAGTCAATTTATTTAAGAGAATAAGTCATCTTAGCGAGATTTTCTCGTTATCTGGAGAAGTGGTATTGCACGTATATGAACCTCCTTAATTTCTGATCATTCAAAATACAACAAATCCCCGATGTGGTACGGCAGTTTTTGTTTTTTTATAAGAAATCGCCTAACATCACAAGACTGGACAGCCACTTCAGGTGAGGGCTATACTTAACTGATTTGGGCTGTCGACTCAATTCAATTCTCACCAGGGGCACGTTGCCAACTACTCCTTGGGCTGAAACAGGTTTACCCCCTCCACAGTCCGTAAGGGTGTAGGTATGGGTATCATCCACTAGGAGCCTTGACATGGTAGAGAAAAATGCACCACCTTCCCAACTTGTTACGAAACAGTTATGGTTAAGTGCCTTGCTCAAGGGCGCAAGTGTCATGACCGGGGTTCGAACCCACACTCTGCTGCTGACAACACCAGAGGTAGGTGATGGGATGTGCCTTCGATGGTAGAGACGTGGGATTTGGCACAAAGTCAGCGTATATCATGAGAAAGATGTTCGGCTATATAGGGCCATCGCAGATTTGTCCTGTGAAAAGATATAGGTAGAATATAATGGCAGCCACTTTGGAAAAGTTTAAAAGGTGCTTGTTATTTTACCTAGTTGTTTTCAAAATTCAAATTTACTATGGCCCTACAGCCAGATATCTTTCTCTGACTGTGTGACAAATTTCATGCTTGTATCATCAAAGGTAATATTGCCCGAATATTATGTTGCCTTGCTACCCCAAAACATGAGGAATTTTCCCCTTTATTCTCGGTTGGACGAAATGACATGATTTAATCGATATCTTTCCTAATGTTTTATATTATGACAAGTGCACTTCTTTTTGCTAATTGTGTATATATTTGTTATAGATGTAGCTCTTCCTTTGTCTGGTAATCCTAGTAGTCAAAGTTCAACATACGATCAAAATTCTCCTGCTTCAAAAGCTCTGGATGGGGGATTGGATTCCTTAAGCCACACAGGTACACAGCATTTCCTCTACTCATGTCTTTATTCACGGTTAAAGCTCTCAGATCA